>VUQI01014022.1:11126-21237 GCA_015106735.1 Paratilapia polleni
GCAACACCCTCAAAAAAAAAAAAAAAAAAAATGCAGAAACCATACTGAATACATTAATACATCAATACATTCAATGATCCAACGGACAAAAGATGAGGCAAAGACACACATATGCACACACCTTCTCAGGCAGTAGATGTGTGCGTAAGGGTGACAGGGCAGGCAAATGGTCTATTTGTCCAGCAAAAAAGAGTGTTATCATGGGTCTTAAGGGAAATGTCAAGATGCTAGCAAGCTAATCTTCCCCAGTGGGGGATCGCCAGCTCGGTAACAGCCTGTGGCTCAACAGCCTATTGGAAATCCATGCTCATTTATCCTTGTTATCACATTGGTAGCATTAGCATGGATCACCACCCCTGTGGCTATGCATTACTATTGAACAAATGTTAGCAATGCTAGTTCCCTTTAGCCTCATTCTATCACTTTTGAGTAAGACTTAACTTATAGTACTTCTCTCTGTCCTCGTTACAAAGGACTATTTTTTCTTGATTAACCCTTCTGAAAGCACTTCACTAGTGGTTCACTTGGTTAAAATGAATAGAGGAAGAAATTAATCTTTTGTGTACTTGAATGTAGAAGAACAGAGTTTGAACAGCGACAACATGAAGTCTAACATCAGCTCCCTCTTCACTCAGGAGACACCGGGGAGCCCACTGGGACCCCAGCAGACTTTGAACACCTCCCTAGATGACCATGAGCGCAGAATCTCCCATTCTCTGTATGGTGGCCTTGAGGGCCTCGATGACAACTTGATGCCTCGGCAAGGCATGCTGCCACGCACAATAGGTAAGTTGTACATAACTTTTTGTTGTACATGGCTTTTTGTACTCATTCAGTTGCTGCTGATTATAACATCTCCTCACTTGTTGAAGTTTATGGCCTTTCTGGGGTCTGATGTCACTCGCTGTTCCTCCCGTTAAATGACAGTTAAAATTCTAATCATTGCACAGCAGAAATATAAAAAAAATGGAGAAATAGGGTCACAGTACAAGTGCAGCATTTGCAGCATTTTCTTTCTGCTAATATGTGTGAGTTTTTTTTTTTTTTTTTTTTTTTTTTTTTTTGCGTTCTTTGAGATAACCTGCCAGGTTTTGTCATCATGAGCCAGCAATATCATCTGTACTCAGTGGTTTTTAATGTCTCTGAAAATGTCAGGCAGCAAGAGACAGAGATGGACAAATGTCCCCTCGACAATTTGTTGCTTGTGTGTTTTTTGAAAGCATTTCTCTGTACGTGTGTGTTGGTTTTCATAGTCTCAGTGTTTCTAGATGACCTACTGCTCAAACAAACTCTGAGTTGGTTTGAAAGTGACTCTGTGTGTGTGTGTGTGTGTGTGTGCTCAAGAGATTAGCAAGCATATTTGTATCCGTGTGTAAGAGCTTTGTGCGCATCTGTGCAGGATTGCATGTGTGTAGCACTTGAGTGATTGATGGATGGGTGATTAAGTTTTTTTTAATGTCAAAGAAAGGCTTCTGTACACCAGATGGTAAAACTGCACAGCTCGGCTGTTTTAATTTCAAGAAAGAACAAAATAACCCAACTCTCTTCCTACGTTTTGTCCTTTGCAATTGTTTTGCTTTGAATTTCTCAAAAAAGGTCAAAATGATCACTATTTCTTCTGCTGAATCTTTGCAAGCTAGTCCAAACAAAAACAGGTTCAGAAAATACTTTTTAATGTAAATTAATTAAGCAAACAAAGAGTTGGAAGAGTTTAAATGACTTTTAACTTACTTAAAAAATAGCTCCAACCAACTCTGCCTCATTAATCAATGCAAGATAATGTGAAAGTGTTTTCCATCTATGCAAATTGGTTGACATTGACACTGTTGTTAGTGTAAACAAAAGTGTGAGCTATGAGTGACAGAGAAAGTGTTAATAGGTGAAGCTCCACCATGCTGCCACAGTGGCTGCGTTCATCCATGCTTAACAAACGGCAAGCGCTCTTAATGAGCGTACGGGGTCGGGAGTGAAAGCACAAGGCAGATTTACAGGAGATACAGCAGTTGTCTGCTCAACAGTGGTAAATGAGATCACTGTCACTTTGCCGACCAGACAAACTGATGTCTGAATCTTTAGTTCCGCTGCTTTCATAAAGCTGGAGTTTATCCTAATGCTTTATAAAGTCCATACATCGTTCTGTGTATACAGTTGAAAGTCTGCATAATCTGCATGTGCTACCAGAGCAGACTGACCAGATCTGGACAACACTCAGTAGAGTCCTGATCTCCAGAATTGTTGAAAGAGAGAAGACTTTCTAAAAATTTACTCTGCCTAAAGTGAAAAGCATAAAGCATTAAGGCCTCAAGGTTGAATCAGAGCATATAAAAGCTTTCTGCAAACAGTGGGTAGTTAATTTAGGACTTTATTAAACCTTAAAATTGATCCAGGCTGAGGGCAGTTGAAAGGATATGTAGAAAAAGACAGAAAAGGAAAAAAATATATATCCTAAAGCCCTGAAAAATTGGCCATTGCACTTGGATGCTAAGTCAGTGGACCAGCTGACGTTAGCTGCAGTAGTACTTTAAATATTTTTTTAAGCAAGAGAATATATGCAAAGCAACTGCAGGTTATAAGAAATGGAAAGTAATAAAATTTAATAGCGTAGTTTGGTCTGTAGGTGAGGATGAGATTGGTAGATGAAATTGGATAAAGGATAAAGTGAGAAAATGATTCACAAAAGAATACAGGTTTTAAAAATATAGAAAGTTGTTATTGATATCTGGTTTTCTACCCTCGGTCTCCCTTAAATGTGATTAAATGTGATTAAATCATAACCTTAACAAGAAGGGAAGGATTTCACAAAAGGTGGTGAAGCTCAACTTAAATTAAATAACCTCAATCGCAGTGCTACCATAGTGTTTGGTGACATACAGCTTGTGGCCTGTCAGGATTAAAAAAAATCACAATGTGTGTTTTCTGATCTGTAAATACTAACGCTTGATCCACGTGCTTTTGATCCTCTGTCACGTGTCTTGTGGTTTTGTAATTTCACCCTGGACTGGCTGTGGGCTAAGCATTTCTTCAAATATTTCACCCAGTGTCACCAGGATGGGGCACCAGATGCTTGAAACCTTCAAGGCTGGCCTGTGAGCGATGTGCACTTTATAATTACTATCACAGACACATGACACATTTCCCTGCTTATTAAACCCTTAATCAGCCCAGTGGATTTTTTTTTCTAACCACCTAAGGGGAAATTTCAACCCCAATATATATGATATAAAATATTTTGGATTTTCTTATTGACACGCAATTTTACAATCAAGTGGATTATAAAGCCTAAAAATGATGGCCAATTTTTTTTCATGTACTTGAATGACCTACAGATATCAAAGCTGTCCGGGCTTTTTAGAACATTGCTCTGTGGTTTTGTGAGATTGGGAGAGGTAGGGAAAGGATTAAATCCTTATATGAACTCTTGTTTAATTTGCCTCTGTGGACTAGGCAAAGAGGATAAAGGCCAGCAATCTCAAACTTTAAGCTGGTAGATTCTGCTTGATGCTTTCCTTAGCATTTTCCTCACATGTTAACATTTTAAAGGTGTTTTTTACATTAAAACCCAAAGATAAATGTGATAAATAAACTTTTTGGCTCAACTGTCATCTTTCAGATTTGATGGGGACCATACCTGATTTAAAAAAACAAAAACAAAGCTCTAATTAAATTGAAAGGACTTCCTCAGTTTGAACTTAAGCCCTCTTTGCATAGGTTGTCTTTGTAATAATTGCGTAGGTTATCTGTGATCTTAATCCTGCACCAATCTCCCAAGACTGTCTCCATGAAGAAAACATTTACCATATTTAGTTCTGTGTGAATCAGTGTGTATGGGTTTTTTGTGTTTTCTGCATCTTTGTTCTCCCTCTTTCTTGCACAAGAATTATGGAGGCTGTGTTGGCAACTGTAAATGAAGATTGGATAGCGGACCCTTGCCAAGGCCGATAGTCCACTCCTATATGCAAATATGCAGCCGAACCAGTCATAAATATCTGAATATTTTTCCAAAACACATCTGAATTTTCAGTCATGTTCCCAAAGTTTCTGTTAACATTTTTTCCAAACACTCCTTCCATATCTAATTTTCCCATATATTCATGCCTACCTATAAAATGACTTTTTTGGTCCTCAAACCCGTTTTGCCACAGTGAATGTCAAGGTTTGAGCAGCTTTTGATCATGACTTCAATTTAGAAGGTCATTTCTATAGAACTCACAAAACGCCTTCCTGTTTGGATTGGAATGATTTCTTTAATGAAAGCAGTGCTAGTGAAATCTATTGTTTGTGTTATAGAGAGATTTTTTAAAAATCTTTTGACACTGTATTTGAGTTAAAGAAGACATCTCCAAGAATATGTCCAAACATGGACAGAAAAATCCAAGGATTTATAACTTTTACCATGTATGTTCTTGAGTTGAAATGCTGATTGTGCAAGCTAACTTGTCACCATTTGTACTTGTGTGAATTCCCTGTGAATTAACATAAATGTGGTGATTCACCAACATAAGCAGCTGTGTTATGACTGGTGTGAATATAGTGGAAGGGTCTGGAAAAGCAGATCCACAGCTCTGAGCTGCTGCATTGCTCCTGCTCAGAAGCTATCAGTAGAAGACTATGGCAGCAGGTCCCAGATGTGAATGCACGTGAACACAAAGCAGAACTTTGCATGCTCAGCAAACCTTCTTTGGATAAGTAAAATTGTGTGTGTGAGTGCTGGGGGGGTCTTTCACAGTTGCTTGGAATGACTCTGTTCTTGCGTTGTGAGGGTGCCACAAAACATAAATCATGCATTAGGCTTTCTTAGAAGAGAACTTCGTTCAGAACATACCAGCTTGCGTTTTGGCCCGTGCATACTCTTAGATCACTCGCAGAAGATGCCAGGGATAAGAGAGCAGCTTAATTATTCCTTCAGGCCAATAGCTTTCAAGGCCCAGCACCCCTGGCAATAACCTCCTTACTAATTATGCAAATACATTGAGAAAAGACAAAATGAAAAGAAGGGGGGGAAAATACTCCATGTCTTTCACCCCATGTTATTCTCACCTCTTGCTACTTCCATTTTCATTTAGAAAGTCTTTTGTACCCCCCCGTTGTATGTCCCCCTCTTTGCCTTCAAGTATTCAGTAGTTGTATACAAAAAGCATCTAATAATACTGGAGACTCTCAAATGAAATGCTACCTATTGTTCCTCTGCAGCTCTGTCTAAAATTATTTTAGCCGTTGGGAACAATAATGTCTGTTTATTGGTTTGATTCTCAGGTGATATTGGGTGTATGCTCCGTCCACATGGCAGTGCCATTGTTGCTGGCCGACGGCTGCCCTCGGGTGCTGGCACTAAAACAAAGAAGCTTTTTTCCTCCTTTTACCAGGCGACTGAGTTGACAGATTCATTGGTTTTCTACTCAGTAGCTGCCAGTTGATTGTACTGCAGTGATTCAAACTGTGACATTGATGGGATTCTCAATGTTGCGCATTGGACTGCTTAGGGAAATGGGATTAAGTGGTTCTGTGAATGCACATGTGTGCAGACGTTTGTATAAAATGTGTGTGTATGTGGTCTTGGAGAAAGAAATGGCCATGCTGTGCAAAGGACCCACCCGGACTCCCAGATTCACAGTGAATAACAAACACACACAGCAGGAGGGGGGGCTGAAAGGAGGACAAAGACACACACACTAAAACCACTATAACAGTTGTAGTTGTACAGAGAGGGTTAAGGGCATGCTCTTGCACACTTTTGCAGATGCAGCCTGACACATTTGTACCGTGTGTGTGAGAATACATGCTCATACACAAATATCCATATATATTCTTATATATTTATACATTTATTTTGTTAGTTAATTTTACAACTACAATTTCATTACATTATCTTTTTATAAGGTATTAATTTTTGTATGTGTAATATGTATATATTAAGCATTTAACCAACTGCTGAAAGCATAGATTGTTTATTAAAGATTGGAATATCCATGGTGACTTCATCTATAGGCTTCTGGGTTTCATATTTTGAAGTCTCAGTGTAGCTCATGTTTTTCTTTTTCTTTTTTTTTATCTGTTTATTTATGTAGAATTTGGACAGGAGGATGGTGGGCTAAGTGATCAGCTGACCTTAGCAAGCTTACAAGCTGCATCCATAAACTGTGTGAGTGCATTGCAGAGACAAAATACCTGCTAATTAGTGCTAAGTAGCAGACAAATAAAATACTAGAATTTCAATCACCAAAACTTCTTGGACAGGCTGTACCAAGACAAGCCATATTATTTGAAGACACCAACACCACAAACGCAGTGGAAAGGTTCAGTTCAGTGACTCAAATTAGCAAAAGTGAGGCCTAGCAGACAGCCAAATTTACAGCTACCTGGGCTGTCACACCTGTCAGTCAAGGTGGCCACACCCCTAACTTATAAGTTATTTTAAAAAATTTGGACAATTTTTATGTAGGGATGATCTGAAACTATGTATAGAGACTATCCAGGTTGTAAATATGCTTTTTAATACTGTTAAGTTGGGGATTTGAACATGGGAGTCTATGGGGATTGACTCTGCCAATAGAGAAACTATAGGGTTGGTTTTTTTTTTTTGCTCCCCTATGTTAGCTGCATTTTTCAGCCCCTGCTTGGTTTACTTTTCCTTATTATTTAACCAAAATATGACTTCTCCTGCAGAAAACAGCTGCTCATTATGATGATTACATTTTTTACCACTTTAAATTGAGTTGTGTGGCATTTAAAAGTTTTTTTTTGACAGCATGAGCTTTAGTGCTATATTATGTTTCCAAAATGGGATTAAACAGTGTATTGTGTATCAGTCAGTTCATTTAAATAAAATGTCACTTTGAACATTGACCAGTGACTTTTTAATTGACCTCTCCACACAAATTTGCACACCCTAACACATTCACACCTCCTTATTTCTCCTTTGTTTTCTCCTTTCAGCTCATTTACATCAGGTCATTCACCCATGCTAGCTGGATGAAGCAACACCCAGCAGCCCTTTGGTCCCCTTGGTGCTTGGTTAAGAGAGGCAAACAGCAGGCCTGGCTTAGACCTCCTGGTCTCTGGCTTTTCTAAAGACAAACAAACTTCTCCCTAAGCTCAGTACACAAGGCTTTTATGAAACATTGAAGCTACCCTTTTTGATGCCAGTTTCAAAATACAGATTAAAGACAAAGTCATGCGCTGCATATGAATGGGAGTTTTTAAGCTGTGCTTTTCAGAGGCAGAGAAGGGGGACTATTTTATTTTTTTTGCCTCAACACAGAGACGTTTTTTTTTTTTTTAATCTTTATTTGTGAGGGCACAGCTTGAATTAATCATAGTGTTTTGACATAGGAACACCATTGTGCCTGCTGCCAAACCCCTCTTGGTATAAGCTGATTAGCCAGGAGCAGTTTCACTCTGCTTTTAAACTTCAAAATATATTTTGTGGTTTCAAAAGTTACCCTGTATTTTATTGTATTTTGCTGTAGTTGGCCCATTAAACTGTGACTGCAGTCTCACACTTAATACAGTAGTTGTCTCCTCTCACAAATAAATTAATTCCTGAGGGTGTTTCTCAGTTCAGCTGACCAGTTTGTATGTGTGTGCGCGTGCGTGTGTGTGTGTTGTGAGGAAGAAACGCTGGTCCTCACAAATTTGAAGGCATGTTTGAGCATTTCTGAGGCTCAAAACGTGGTTTTAGGGTTAGGGTTACAATTAGGTTATGGTTAGGTTTAGGGTAAGGGTTAGGGTTAGGCATTCAATTCTGATGGTTAGGGTTAGGGTAAGGGGCTAGGGAAAGTATTGGCAGTGGTGTCCCCCACTAAGATGTCAAAACGAGTGTGTGTGTGGTTTTTTTTTTTTTGGTTTTTTTTTCATGTAAATTTTGTTATTTTTCAAATTTTCACCTCGAAGCTTAGAGGAACTTTAGTTTTTTTGGCTCTGAATTATTTCAATAAAATCCTGATTGTCTGGAAATCACTGATGAGACATAGTAATTTGGCTACTTACAGGTTCTGCAAACTGATGTAATGATATATATTTTAATGAAATTCACATAGTTCTCAATCAGAAGCAAAACCGACTGGTGAGGAAGTGTAGCTCTACTGTTCACTATGGCAATAACTTCTAATTTATGCTTATGTAGATGCACGTCACACAATGGCGGGGACGGTGTGTGTTTTGCACAGTAGACAGCGGCTGTGTAGTAGTTCATCATTAAGATGTATAGTTATTGCATACACCTTACTGAAGTGTAAGAAGAAGCAAGGCTTTAATTGGACTCGTGTCACTAAAACATTACTATTCTTCATGTATGCAGCAGAAACTCATGAGAAATAAAACCAATAAAAAAAGAAAGAAGCAGTTTAAATTTAACTTAACTGCTGTCTGCTTTATTTTTACAAAGCTGTCACACCAAGCTGTAACACTGTGCTCTGGGGAGCTGAATCGCGGGCCTTTTTGCTCTTATTATTGACTTGAGAATGACCGCTTTTGCTCTTTGATTCTGAAGGACTGACTTAATAACTTGACTTTAACCTTTTCTTTTTAGTACATTTCTATCTTGTCAGATTGGAGATGTGTGTACAAGGTAGCTTTTGAAGTTGGGGACACAGAAAACTTTGCATCTGAAGGACCAAAACGCACAAATGCAGCAACGAAAATATTAGAACAATGAAAACAATGATTTTTTTTTTCCCCTCCAGGAAACTATCAGCTCTCACCAACCGTCAATATGCCGCAGGACGATACTGTGATCATAGAGGATGACCGGCCGCCGCTTCTCCCGCCCCACCTTTCCGACCAGTCATCCTCCAGCTCTCACGATGACGTCGGCTTCGCAGCTGATGTGACTCCACCGTGGGTCAAAGAGCTGCCCAGTCAGAATGAAAGGTTAGGCAGTGTAAAGAGTCGTTTGTGGTTGATATTTTAAGGTCTAAAATATCAACATCATCAATATCAATATCATCATCATCATCATCATCATCATCATCATCATCATCATATATATGTATATATGTGTATATATATATATATATATATATATATATATATATAAATAAAATTTTGCATTACTGCCCAGAACACCACACTGCCTGAAACTGCTTGTCGTCTTCCCGTAGTGCACCCCATTGCCCTCTCTTCCTGAGATGAACAATGCACCACATGAGATAAAAGAAAACATCTTTTATTAGACTAGACCACTTTGTTCCATTGCTTCACGGTCCAGTTCTAATGTGCCCATTGTAAGGGCTGCAATGTACTGTGTGTACTGATGCCTTCCTGTCATAGTCAGGTTTTCAGCAATTTATTCTGCAGTAGCTCTTCTGTAGAACCACACCACACAAGCCAGCCTCTGCTCCCCACATCACTCAGCCTTGGGCCCCTATGACGCTGTCACCTGTTCACTGGTTGTTCACTTCTGGTGGACGTGCTGTTGTTGAGATGCTCTGACGGAGTCGTCCAAGCATCACAGTCTGGCCTTTGTCAGAGTCACTTAAATCCTTATGATTGCTCATATCCTTGTTTCAGCACATCAACTCCAAGCACTAACCGTTCACTTGCTGTCCAGTATATCACAACCCCTTGAGAGGTGCTATTGTAACAAGATAATCAATGTTATTTACTTCATCTGTCAGGGGTTTCAATGTTGTGGCTTATCAGCATGTGTGTAGATTGCATAGTGTGAGTTTTTTCCTCTGATTGCTCTTCGATTATAAGCAGTGATTCCGGGGGAAGCCAGTTTTTTCCTACTGTCCTCTCAGCCTGATGTCAAGGAGCCCTTTTCTGGCACAGTGATGATAAGGACTTGTCCTCTTGTTGAGGTCTTGAGTGTGTCAGTGTGAAAAAGTTCAACAGATTATTTTGTTTTGTGCATGTTTGTGTCTCATTGAAGTTTTGGTTTTCTTTCACTGTCTCTCATTTTTTGCCACCTTTAGCTAGTCCTCTACTTTCTTTTATGAAGAGCACAGAATGTCTCCTGCTGTCAGCTTTTCTGCCCTCTCTGTTCTGCTGTTTAAGTTTTCACAGTTGTGCTGTCGTCTCCAACTTTGTTCTTTCTTGCCTTTTTCTCTGATTGCCCCCAATCCATATTCTACTAGTTCCAGTTGTTCAGCTCCCATACATTTTTTTCTCG
>VUQI01014032.1:2841-13873 GCA_015106735.1 Paratilapia polleni
CAAATTTATTATTATTTTATTATTCATTTTATTTAAAAAAAAAAAAAACAACAACTTGAAATTTATAGTTGTCTATAAAATAAGAAATACAGGCAAGATTCATATACAGGTACTCTGGAAGAACATTGCATAGTTCTGTCACTTTAGGAGACGTCAGTTATGAGAATTTGTGACAGAATGAGGCAGGTCAAGTGAAATTCCTCCAACTACTACTTGCATGCATAAATTAGTTTGTGCAGTTTAGGAAAAAACAATGAGTTTGGCACAGAAAAAAAGACATGTTTCATGGCTTGTTCTTCTTGCCGGCTCTCAAGTCTTTCAGTGCCTTTATAGCCTCATTTTTTTCTACTTTCCAACCTCTCCATATGAGATGAAAACATCTCTAGCATCTTTACTAAGTCTTGCTGCAGAGCAGTGAAGAAACACCCCAGTACATCTCAATGTTTCACCCTCTGTATGTAAAAAGAGCAGCAAAAAAAGAGTTTTAAGTAATATGGAGGGTGTGGTTTTAGGTGATAAACATGAACAAACCTGTGAGTAAGTAAAGTAAGTTTCAAGTGGGAAATTTTTCCCTCTTTGTGCATGGCTTACCTCCATAATAGTAGAGTATTGCAATTCCAACTACAAAACTGAAGCAGCTCAGGAAGAACATCGGTCCTGCAGAAGGAGAGATTAAAGTTGATAACCATATGATTATCTAATTATCGGGTAGTGTGCAGTGGGTCATGCCTACTTAATAAATCATATGAACTGAAAAACTAAACAGCAAAGGTAAACTAAAATGCCAACTGCTATATGGAAAGGCAAAGTTGCTCTGTGTAAACATAGTTGTCTTGTTCACAATCTAAACAAGCCCCAACTCCTTTGTATGACTTATGATTAGGAGTCAATGTTTCACAGCATCCCTGATGACCAATTTCCCTGCTGACATACCTTTGACCCAGTAGATGCAGCCCTGACTGTTCAAAGGAATGCAGGACAGAGGAAGCTGCTTTATACATGAGCTTAACTTCCTTCACAAAGCTAGAGCCGTCAGTGTGATGGGATGATGAATGGTGGAGCAGTAAAGAGCAGTGATGGGGCCCACATTCTGATGCTAGGGGTTAAAAGGTTCAACAGACAACTATGTTTGCTGAAGTCCATGGCTTAGTTGAGCTTAAGGGGCTTATCTCAGGATCAGTGAGGGGGCACAACGGCACCCTGACAGACACTCACGCAAACTGTAAATCTATAATATTAAAAAAAGACAGTAGTAGTAGTAGTAGTAGCAGCCATGCAGTCAAGTTGACTCAGTAATTACAAATTATCATTATATTATCTTTTCAAAAGCAAGCCAATATCACATTTGTTTTCAAATTGACCTCCCAGTTAATTCCATTGTTGGATTAAAAGTCAGTTTGTTGGGCGTAGTCACATTTTTAAACAGATGACCACAATGACCATTTTGAGGACAAAATAAATCAATAGAATAACTCAAACGCATTTATGAGCTCTGCTGTCATCAAGTCAAGTATACAATACTGATCGTATTGAAAATCTCAGATGTTGAAGAACTTTTCCTGAATGCACCAGAGAGGAAGGATATTAGTTCATGCTTTAAGTTGCATCTCATAAACTTGATGTGACTAAATCTGCATGATTTCCTACTGAGATGGTTATTAGTGTGTATCTCATGGTCTGTGGGTTTTGTTTTGGGTTATAGATATTATTGGGAGTTTTGTGTTTGATTTTGATTTCTCAGTTATCCTAGCTTTTTGAGTTTTGGATATATTGTTTTACTGTTTGCATCTGTTCCCTCAGTGTTTGATGTCTCCATTCCCCTAGGTTTAGTTCTTCCATGCTGCTTTGTTACTATTCTCACGTCCTGTTTTATTTTGGTAGTTATTTGTCTCTTGTGTCTTTTTTTAAACATTATTTTTTGGGGGGCTTTTCAAGCCTTTATTAGATGGGTATAGTGAAGAGGAGAGAGGAAAGCTGGGAGAAAGACATGCAGCAAAGGGCCTCGAGTCAGAATCAAATCCGGGCCACTGTGTTTGGCCCTATGGCTTATGGTCACCTGCACAACCTCCAAGCTAAGCTGGTGCCCCATCTTGTGTTTAGTTTTACTTCCCCTCCTGTTTCATTGTCTTTGATTAGCTATACCTGTGTTTCAATACCCTCCTGTGCCCAATTCCCTGATTACCTCTTTGTGTATAAATAGTGCTCAGTCTTTGTCACAGTGTCTGTTATCCTCTCTGTGTGTTCTCTGTCAGTTTTGCACTCTGTGGATTTATAGTTTGGACTTTTCATCAGCCAAAATAAAGGCTTGCATTTTGTTTATCCAGTCAGTTTTTCGTGTCTACATTTGGGTACTAATTCCGTGCTTCGTGACAGTGTGTGTTTTTAAAACAAATAAATAAATACCATTTCCTGGAAAATATGTCATGAATTATTTAAAGTATATGGGGATTATAATAACTGGGTTAAGTCATATAAAACCATGATAACCATGAGGATTTGATCCTCCTCTACAGCAACATTCATTGTATATGATTATATAAATTATTGAATACTATTTATTGTATGACATCTCGTTATTATTAAACTTAAAGTTTTGAATGATACACAGAGAATCAACCTATTGCTCTGCTGTGAGAGATGTTGATTACATTTACCTCGGTCATTAAGCACATGACTCTTTTGGCGAACTGACTTGTTGGTCCATTTTGAATCTACCACCTCTACAACAGAGAGTAAAAGAGGTTAAAGGGCAGCATCACACTTTAAATAACAACCTGTGCAGTGTCAGATGACTACTTGGACAGCAGTTCAGGCAGCACATTAGCTTCTCTTTGTATCTTAAACAGGATAAGCCTATATAAAGCTAGACACAGCAGGAGAGCCACCTTTATATAGGACACTTTTGAAGCTGCTACTGTAATTTCTCTAACTATATCACTCCTAACTTATAAGATGAGCTGAAGAATTTTTTTTAACATGGTGGAAAAAGCAGACACACAATATGTGCTCACAGAAGACCTTTAAGGGTTAACCCAGAACCTTTATAAAACCCACAAAGACACTGTTTAAACCTGTTTCTGAGTAACTGCTTTAAGTACATTATGCACAGGAGTTTTAAAAAGTGATGAACAAACAGTTTCTAAATCCTGCAAGATGATGTGTTGTAATATATACACCACACAGACCTTGTGGCATTTTCTTGATAGGTGTGTCTGCAATAAATTCCATGTAAAATGGGCCTCTGTGGGACTACATCATGGAGAAGAAGGGGTTCTCATCTGCTTCAGCCAATAAAAACTCAGTGTTTTACCTCTTTGTCTGACTCTGCTGGGCAGGCTAAAATAGATATCCTCAGTGTGGATGTGAAGGGCTCTGTAGAATTCGTGACATGCCTCTTCGCCTTTTCCATGCAGGTGCTTTAAGAGCTCAGCTAACCGCACTTTGGTGGGCACGCTCAGGTTCCTGAACTGCAGGGAGACACAGGCTGCATTGAAACATTGTACATATTTGCACAGTATGCTTCTGCTTTGTTTGTATAACATAAATAGTTGTAGTGACCCTGTGGGCTTCCTTGTCACTTAGTATCTGGGGGTAGATCCTGTTGAGCTGCAGGACCAGTCTGTCAACCAGCTCAGTGTCCATCCTCTGATCTGAGCACAAGAACTGGGAGTCACTCTGCAGCTGCTCTTGGTAACCATCAGTATCTATTTAAGGAAGATTGAAATGAAAATGTTTACCATTTTCTCAAAGCAATTGCTGGTCATAGGATGGACACCAGGTCAGAAAAAGGTTATGGCCCTGCACAGTTGGCTCATGCCACAGAGCTCTAACAGAAGGCCTGCAGATTTTACGGCTAGTCTTAAGTAATTTCTTAGTAAGCTGGTCTTGGCTTCAGCCATGTTCTGAAAATAAATGACTAAGAGGTTTACTCTCCTGTTTAGAAAGACGAATACAGTAGCTTCAAATGTGTCTGTTTGGCCACACTTTATGTCAGTAGCTTCTACAGCCTAATGTTAGTACTCACAATCAGCCAACTACAACTTAATATGATGACGACAGCTTTTTAAGCGACACAATGTGTGCAATCTATCAAACACCTGCTGACTTATTTATAGGCTGGATATATGGGCAAACGGTGGTGTTAAGTCAAAATAAGTTACGAAAATACAGGTATAACAACGACTGCTTTATACTATGAATTTACAGCAACAAGTGGCGCACCCGCACAGCGAGAGAGCCTGATAGGCTATCATCGCGCAGGGATACGCGCAAAGTACTCACAGCAAGGCAAAACAGCTTACCCTTGATTCACAAACCTGACATACTGACAAATAAACAGCTTGTTGGGACTTGACAATCGGACCGACAGCCTCCCCGATAAAACTTCCTGGTCTCACCAGTGTGACGGTCTCTGCTGCCCCGTTACATCAGCACGCTCTGCCACGGCGCCACCACATGACCGACCTCAGGGGCGCATGATGTGAGCCGGCAGACAGCGAAGGTCAGACTGAGCTGACCGGCGGACTACACCAGGAGCAGCAGCTGAGCTTTATGTAGCAAACACTGAACCACAGAAGTACCACATATAATGCTACATCCTTTAGTCCATTCTAAACTATGGGCTGTAATAATAATAATAATAATAATAATACGTTTTTAAGTAAGCATTTATATTGTTAAATGAACTCTTCTCATTTCAATACATCACTCATTATTAGTAGAAGTCTTTCATTTATTTACATTTAATGTTTACACATAGGCCAGTATTTTACAACTACTCTTGCTTGTCCCACAAAGTGGACTTTTCTTATTTTCCACAGTCTGTTCAGCTGCCAACAAAGTTAATTATATCTCAATAAACACCTTAAGTTAACCTCAAGCAACATAACTTCCTTTTAAGCACAAATCTCTTGACCTCTCAAGTACAGGCGATGTAACCTACGTCAAGGCTGGTGTCCTGAAAGTGCACTGGCTCCTCTTTGCAGACAGAGGGCAGTGTGCCATTACAGTTTGCATAAAGGCACATAAGTCTGTCAGATCAATGTATCTTCAGAGCCATAATAATGTGTAGCACTGCTGATAAAATGATTTCACCAAAACATGCTGACATAGTTGTAACATCCCACAGTCCTCATCTATACAGCTGACATTGTTGTACAGATTTAGACATTAAACAAAGTCTTGACTGATGATTTTTTTTTTTTGTGTACTGTCCTCACACTGATATAATCCTTATGGAAAGTTCTTTGGGGTATATATTCCTGTTTGAGTTTAAATTCCTTGTAGGGGTCTCATCTGTCGTTGATGGGTTTGCTCCTGATAAACTGCTCTGCTGTCCTCCATACTGCCACAGCAAACCAGACCCTGCTGCTGAGATCTGGACCAGGCCTGGGCTTGTAGTTTGACAGGAGGACAAGGGAGGTCCGGGATACTGAGGTGGGTCAGATTCTGGGATTCGGGGTAAGAGAGGCTGGTTATAGTCGTGTCCAGGAAGAGCAGCAGGGGGAGGTGTGGGGCCATAGTTTGTGCAGGCAGGACTGTAGGCGTAATGCTGATGACATCTGTGTAAGAAAACACAGGAAGTTGTTTTATTTTTAATGTTTCTCTCATGCTTATGGAGCGTTTAAGTAAAATTCAGCACATCTCACCTGCAAGATCGTACGCTATCACACAGGGCTGGGTTACCGGTGTCCCACGGAGAAAACACATTCTCATGGGTGTTGTTGTTGTTGTTGTTCCAGCCTTTGTGACTATAACAAGACATGTTGTTCTGGTTCTGGGCCTGCTCCTCCAATTGCCATGGATCTGACTCACTGGCATAAAAATAAACCTGCATGTTAGTTTCGTATGCATCACAAGAACCAGACTAGTTTCATCCTTTGCTACCTGTGACTGAAAATAACTAGATACATGTATTAATACAGTGTCCTCAAGTGCAATTTTGAATTACTTGTACTTTAGTTTGCTTATTTTATACTTTTACTTCTCCTTATTTCATGATAAGCTTTCAAAATCCCACATATTTTCAGTATTAAACTAGTGGCTACGAGTCCTTTTTTGTTTTGACAAAAAAGTGTTGCCTAGCTGGGGCGCCTTGTCATGTTTTAGATAGTTATGAGTAGTTAGGAGTTCGAACGTCACTCTAAACTTATCAGCACATATGGATGCTGCTTCTTACTCCAAAGAGCTAAACTAAAGAAACACATACAAACAGTTTTGTAGCAGACCAGGCCTTACTTTATGTCTTCTTTCCTGTCCCATTATTCATCTTATGATTCTTCAATAATTTATTATGTTAAATTTGGAAGGTGTTGGGTGTTAGGTTAGGAGCCACTTAACTAAACTACCTAACTTATCATGTAAAACCACAACTATGCATGATTCATTTGTATAAAGAATCCTGTATTTTGCAGTGTAATGTGATGAATATTTTCCTTTATCATAAGTACATTTTACCATTGATAATGCTTGTGCAGATTTACTTAGCACAACTTTTACTTCTTGAAGTCATAATATAAAATTTTTCCAATAACCCTCCACTCACATCTCCTCCTTTTTCCTTTCATCCTCTTTGATGCAGTCAAGCAAACAGCAGGTGATGAAGGCCACAGACATGAAGAGGATTATGCCTGAACTCACAATGGATGCCAGGACAGCCACGCGGAAACCAAAGTCCTCATAGGGAGACAGAGCTGAAGTGTGACAGAAGAAGAGACAGTTGACTGATATATTGACCTGATTTTCATGTCATGCATGCTGGTTTTTTTTTTTTGTTTGTTTGTTTTGGGGTTTTTTTGACAATTTAATTCATCATGCTGCAAAATCCATTTATAACAATACACAGAAGACTCAAATGCCACCTCACACCGGGTTTATGGATATTGTCTACCTCATAGACTGCTATAATATGCCACAAGTGTTTCACTGTCATTATCCAGACGAGATTGGCAGAAATAAAAAGTCATTTTGCAACGAAGTGTTCTTGCCAGCTCATCACTAAAAGAACAATAAAATATAAATTTATTTTTTTAATTTCTTTCAGCGTCACATCAGATAGCTTCTTCTCTCCCATGATGATTGATTCTAAAAAATATAATTAAAATCATGCTCTCAGTTTTTCCACTTCCTCACTGACTGTGCACTTGCCTGAAATAATTCCTCTCTACCAGTTATTAGCATTAATATTATGCTTTAATGAGATGTACCTGCAAACAGCACATCATTTCCACTCAAATGTGTTCCCACACAAATTAAAGTCATAATTAGTGCAAGCCAAACACAACTTAAGCATCTTCATGTAACTTTGCCCATAACCACAATGCCTACGCATAATGTTTAATATATATTCCATCATTTCAGAATAATGAGCTGACAGACATTTCGGGGAGAGTTTTGCAGCCACTGCAATTTTCCCAGAAAAAGCATTTGAGACATTTAATCTGCATACACACACATTTTGGTGATATAGTGAATATACTATTAGATTCATTGGGTGAAATTCACCTGGCTACAAGTGGGTTACTAATATGTGACACTCTTTCTATATTAACTGCCATCTCAAAGTTTCAGTTTCTACTTACGTTTACAGTAGGTTTCCCCCGCCCAGTAGGTGCTGTTGGGGCCCATGACACACTTCATCTCATTGCCTACCAATTTGTATCTTTCTGGGCACTGTAGGGAAATGACTGTGCCCACGTTAGTGCCATTTCCCTGGATGATCCTTTGGGTGCCCAGAGCTGGCAGGGGCACGGCTGTACACTGAGCCTTGGAATCACCTAAAGCAGAAAGCTAGTGGTCAGTTGGTGAGTTGCAACAACTTCTACAGTTGTTGTTGCTAATTATTGCTGGAGATGTTGTGAATATGCATTAATCCCACAAAGTTCATCCAAAATCTGGGTACATGTATAATTCATGCATCTTCAAAAGAAAATTTGTATTCATAGACATGATCAGACAACTTGGAATTCATAGATTGCACAACAACAATTCAAGGTGAACTGTTTGAGAAAAAAAAAGGGAGCACTGCAGATGAGCGTCAATATGGAATGGGGCAGTCAGGACAGTCATTCCATAGCTATCAGCACTGAACCCCTGTAGGGCTGCACAACACTGCATGACAAAACACAGCCCCCCTGTAACAGCCTAGTGCCATGCTGCATCGAATTCTAACGGTATCAAAGCAGGAAATGTGATAAATCATTAAACAAAAGGCCTGGGAGACTGGTGGAAACACTCAGGCCATCTGGAGTCACTGAAGGAAAAAAAAAAAAGGTTATCATACAGAACAGCATGGAGCTCAGCATATTACAGGAGGGAAGGTTTCTCACTGTGACAGCTCAGCACACCAGCAGTTCCTACATGATGAGTCTACAAGAGTATGACTTCATTGTAAAACAAGCAGTTGGAATGCACATAAACACAATGACATAAAGTCGGTGATTTCCAGCAGAACCTGGAAGTATAATGTATCTGGACTAGGAAAAATCAAAACCAGATTTTTTTCTTTACTGAGAGACACCTGCTTCTGGTTTTCACTTAAATACAACAGACATGTTACAGGGGCTGATTTAGTAGTTTCCTTTTGGGTGTATTAAATGGAGGAAAACATCCAAGGATGGGGCGTGCACTTCTGAGAAAGACATATGGCCCACCACACATAGTTACCAAAGTATATCTAAAGTTAATTGTCATTGATAGACATACGAAGAGATAATACTAAACCATAGATATGACTAAATTGTAGTTATCCCCATGAAGACCATTAGCATCTCAGATCTCACATTTATATAACACTAAGACACACTTCGATGCAAAGGAGCAGAATTTTTATGTAATTTGTGTGTGTGCGTGTCTGCGGCTGCACAAGTGTGTATGAGTGAAATGTCCAGCTGCGTATCGGTGTAAGTTTTTGACGTCAAAGCCAGCACCTTGCTTCCTCTTTCTGTCTTTCTTCAAAACATCTCGGAATTTTTTATTCAGCTATCCACTAATAGCCACCAATCCACCCTGCTCTGTAAAATATGTAAAATTTTGTTTATTACTGCCATGTTCACATAATCTTTCAACGCATTATATTATACAGGACCTTGGCTATTAATCCTATAGTGCAATTGTTAGTAAACTGCCATCACAGCAAATACTGTAAGTCTCTAAAGGGCTATTGCACAACACTGCGTGACAACACACACGCATAAACACGCACACCACCTGAACAAGAAGCACACAACTTAGAATAGAACTGGCATTAGTGCAAAGTGATATCTCCGTCTCTCACGCATCCTACACGTTGGCTTCGTCTAAATTAGCAACTGGTTTTTCTATGTCATCTGTCTTACCTGAGTTATTCCGGTCTTTCTTTGTAAGATCAGTTCTGGATCCATCTGCTATTGATGCTGTAGCCGCGGACATGGTGGTGACAGACAGACGTCTCACAGAATGCTCTTTTGGTTGTGCGTAAAGACAGCGCAGCTGTGCTCCTCTGGGCCCGGTACAGGGTAAACAAATCGAGATGTCGTAGCAGGCGCGGCGCTTGAGTTTCTCGGTGCGATATTACTCGCTTCTCTTCCAGTGAACAGCGTGTCACCGCCAGAGTCCTCCTTCACTGCACCGCAACATTCACTTATTCTAATGTCCGCTCTGTGCAGCGCGCTGTGGCTGCTGTCGCGCAAGCGGATGAGCGCTGGAGAGGACGACGAGAGATGAAGTGATCAGTCGAGACCTTGTTGACCAAAGCAAAAATGACTTTGTGGATTACATCAGGTCGGGTCAAGTTAGGTTTCAGAGTTGTGCCTTGCGTTTGGTAACTACAACAGCAATAAACAGTCCTCGTGGGGAAAGTGTGCTGCACCTCTCCCTTGTTAGTGCGAAAATCAGGATGTGGTTCGGACCAGGTTGAAAATCTGCACAACACATGATAAGACTATTAAAAGTTGCTTCCGCTTGCCAACGCCCAGTGCGAGCTGATCAAAATTTGCAGTTAAATTCTACACACATCAGATTTCTGTGTTAGAGATAACCAATAAAAGAGCTTTGTTGCCTGAACAGGGTTAAACGGCTCTTTGGGTAGCCTCTACAGCATACGCAAGATTAAAACATTTTAGCTATTTTAATTATACAGTCAACACTGACCACAACTTAGCTTGCACTGTATCTCTTCAAAGTAGAGGATACATGATCTTTATTGAAACGGAGCACTTGAGTTGTAGTACCACATTTGAGAAGGAGGTAAATATAAGAAGAAACTGAAAGGATGATGGAATAGATGGTTTAAAAGGAGGAGATGGGGAGCCTAGTCAATGATTTTTGTACATCACAACATATTTCATTGTGTAGTTGTAAACTCAAATATCCTGTTTCTCCATAAGTAACCACAGTAACTTTTTCTTAACGTCACTATGCCTCAAACTGTTTACATATGAGACAGAAGTTTTTCTCTTCCCTTTCTTCTTCTTGCTGTGTCACAGTTGTGTTAGCTTTGTGGTCAACAAACATCTGAATCATTCACCGTATTTTACTTCTCTGTTTTACTGACAGCTTCCAGTCAACAATAACATCAATGTCTATACATACACTCACTGGCCACTTCATTAGGTACACCAGCAGGATAACATGCCATGTCACAAAGCTTAAATCATCTCAAACTGGTTTCTTGAACATGACAATGAGTTCACTGTACTCAAATGACCTCCACAGTCACCAGATCTCAATCCAACAGAGCACCTTTGGGATGTGGTGGAACGGGAGACTCACATCATGAATGTACAACTAACAATTGTGCAGCTGCAATTGTGTGATGATATATATGTATATATATATATGTGTATTTATGTATTTATGTATGTATGTGTGTGTGTGTGTATATGTATATATGCGTATGTGTGTGTGTATGTGTGTATATATATATATGGCATTGCTTAGTGAATACCTCAGGCAGCAGAAACCCGACAAAGAAGAGGAGCGAGAACAGGAACTATCATGGAAGGACAGGCCCCTGCACGGCATGTACCATCGGCAGATAGAAGAAGTGGCTGAT
>VUQI01014034.1:2807-32921 GCA_015106735.1 Paratilapia polleni
TTTACATGATATAGTGAAGACCAATCACAAAGACTTCATAAGTCTGAAAAACGTTTATTGGCAAATAAATAAAAATGTACTTTTGGAAGTGGTGCCACCACCAAAACTTTTGGCCACAACTGTATACAAATTATTTTGGCAATCCTCTATTTTTCTTTTAATGCTACCATTAGGTCTTGCTAAGATTTGTAGTGTAAGGTGAAACGTTTCCAAGTGTAACTAGCAATTAGTTAATGACTATGACATGAATTTTCATAGCGATATCAACAATCCAATAACTTTACCAGCAGTGCCGAAAACAGGTCACAGTTTTAAACAAATATTTGTATATTTGTGATCCTCTGAGAATCACATTGGCTTTGTTAAAAAATTAGGTTTACATGTATCATTTTGAGAGAAGCTGTAAAACAATTAGTTTCTAACATCCATGAATGTTAGAAACTAATTGCTGGGAAGGTGTATGCCTGAGTGCTTGTGACGAGACCTCTGATTCAGGGGGAACAATGGGGTTTTCACCCTGGTCATGAAGCACTTGACCAGCTTTTCACTTTCGTGAGGTTACTGAACTTGGAGGAGTCATAGGACCACATCCATTGGGGTGTCCTGTGGGGGGAGTATGGAATATCAGGCCCACTTGCTGCAGGCTATATGGTCCCTGTACAAACAAAGCGAGAGCTTGGTTCACATTGCCAGAAATAAGTATGACTCAATTTTAGTGGGTGCTGGATTTCACATGTGTTCATAACTTTAACAGACAACAAAGGTGTAGCCAAGGGGTGAAGGATTTCCAGTTAGGTGACCCCACGATCACGTCTTTATCTTTTGTGGATTATGTGGTCAGATTGGCTTCACTGGGTGATGACCTTAAGTTTGCAGCTCAGTGCAGAGCGGCTAGGATCAGAATTAGTATCTCCAAATCCGACGCTATGGTTCTCTGCTGGAAAAGGATGTAGTGTCCATAGAAATGAGTTTCCTCCAAAGGGCATCTGAGCTAAGCCTTAGCGATAGAGTGAGGAGTTTGGTCATCCTGGAGGACTACAACCATACAGTAGAGGTGTTTTGGGCAAGTTCTACTGAGATGAGACCCCAGGACAGTGCCCAGGGCTGCCCCTGAGAGGGAGGATTTGGTATCTCTGCTAATAATGCTGCCTCACTAACCTGACCCTGGATAAGTGGTGGAAAATGGATGGGTGGATCTTTAAACCTACAGTATGATCCTGTTCTTCTGACCACTTTAAGCAACATGCTGAAATGGATGCATGCCACATCCCTTTCTTCCCTGCAATTGTATGCTGTAATAATCTCAGGTCAGGTCTGTGAATATGGTCACACTCTCCTACAGAACCACCAAAACTGCTGACTTTAGAGAGGTTCAAATGATTCTGTGTGTTTTACACTGTGGAATTTGCAGTGGATTGGTGTACTAAAGCATATTACTATATCAAGAAAGATGGTCACGTTAGAATAATTTTCTATTCAAATTCAAATTTTTATTTTAAATTAAATTTTATTTTTGGTGAAATCCTGCCTAAAGAGCGATAAAACTGCAACAAGTAAAAACCTGAGAGTGAGAGCGTTGAGGGTGAAGTGTTGGAAGATGGCAGGGAGGTGTGTGTGTATGTATGTGTGTGCGTGTGTATGTGTGTGCTCACTGGGGTGAATGTGGCACTGCACTAGCTGGTTCTCATAGGTCTCTTTAATCTGGCAGCCTGCATGTGTGCATCACTGAGGTAAGAACAACTTTTATTTTGAAATATAGAATCTAAATAATAAAAATATTTTTCATCCCGAGACTCTGGATTGAGTAAGTGAAAGGAACTGTGCAGTGTTTCTGAGCCATAGTTTGAAACTGAACTCAACACCACATGTCCATAGAATCTGTTTTTACCTTGAGTTAAATGTTTTTTAGAATCAGCTTTTTTAAACATCACATTTTCACTACTTATTAGAAAGCACATTTAACGTGACAATTTTGGAGGTGATCTTATATGCATAAGTGAGAAAAATTACATTCTTATGTCATGCTTATTGAAATATGAACGCATGTTAACTGCACATGTTGCACAGAAAATAAACTCTTTTCTCTGCTGTTAGTAGTAGTAGTTAGTGGTTCCACCAGAAATAATTGTTTGTCCACTATGCCTTATTAAAAATAGGCAGAATTTATTGCCTATACAGGTGTTTTGAATGACTTTTTTGTTGATTTTAAAAAGAATGTGAATCCTGGCTAATAACATTAGTCAGTCAGATTAATCTTTATTCTTGTACTATATATACAGATTATATTGCAGGCTTTTTGTGTTTCCTCTGTTGCACATTGCAGAGTAAATATGTTATTTAGACTTTAAGGGATCTGTGAAGAAACATTATTATTTATTGACCCGCTGGACATTGATGTTAATGGTGTTTGAGCAGAAACAGCCTGATGTATCTGGAACACAGCGAGGGGTCAACATGCAGAGACACATCTGCTGGCTGAAGACGACGAGGTCGACGGGGTTTTGAAGATGTCAGCGAACACATTTTAACTCTTACACTGTGAGGCCTTTTGGAGTGCATCTCAGCAGAATCAAATCCCATTGTCTTTATTTTTCTGTTTTCCATGGCAGGACAATAGAGGAGCAGAGGGGGTCCATGTTCAGTGTCCACTGTCCATTCCAGCACCCCACAGCTCTAATTGATGCTTTGTCCGTCCACGTCTCGCCTTGTTAGAGTGCTCAGAGCCTGCAGGCCGGAACAAATCCAACATGTCATCTGCACTCAGGTCTGTTTGTGTCAGATTGTGTCTTTGTGTAAAAAGGCTGTGTTGAGGTTGATACTGCATGTTTGGACATGTGTATCTGTTCTGAGTCACATTCACTTTCATACACATTAAGCTGCTATTTCCCAAAGTCTGATTTAATGTGAGGACTGAAACAACAGTGCAATAATGTATATATTGTAGGGTCTTTACCCTAAAATATAAAGCGCCTTGAGGCGACTGTTGTTGTGATTTGGCGCTATATAAATAAAATTGAATTGAATTGAATTAATGTCATGTTGCTGATGCAGAAAGTAACTTATTACAACTACTTACTTAAGTGCTGTATTTGTACTTAGCAAAACTTAGCAAAATGTTACGTACTTGTATATTTCCATTTTATGTCACTTTAGAAACTTGCTCGCCTTGAATTCGAAGGCAAATATTGTACTACTGTGATTTTTCCCACTTCACATATATTTGATAACTATTGGTACTTGTTGCTGTACAGAATGGAACTTTAGCAGCATAAAGCAGCAAAACTCAGAGAAAACTCTGCAACTCACAACATTAATCCTCAGCATATTTTTCTGCTGACCTGAGTGGCGATGTTGGGAACCACTACTATTAACAGTATCAGATATTAGTCACAGGAGACATTTCTGTGCACAACAGCCACTTTTACTTTGATACTTTACATATAGACTTTTACTTAAGTTGACATTAAGTACTTCTTCGATGACTATATTTGAATGAGAAGATTAACCTGCTAACCTCACAAACCTCCTTAAACACATAATTTAATAATAAATGTCTCAAAGTGGGAGTTAATTTAAGTTAATTTTAAAAGGTGCTGTGACATTCACAATCACTGGATGTCCACAAAACAAACAAACAAGCAAAAAAATTAGCCATTCATTAGCTGACATTATAAAATAAGTTGAATAGCTGTGATATTGTACAGTAACTTCAATATTATACTTACATCATGCTGTAGGTAAAATGTAGATTGTATGGAAAATGTGCAGTCAAGCTACAAATGTATTTCTCAACAGTTGTTGGGAATTTTATTATTGAAGTTAGAGTAATGCAACAAGCTGTTTTTCAGCTCATGTACTGTTATCTTCTGCTCTGACTGGAGCACAGGAAACACACACACACACACAAAGTGAAACAGAGAGCAGAGGAAGTCAGCAAAATAGTAGCGCTATTATAGTGAACTATAACTAAACTAAAAGTAGGTGTGAAAAAAATATTTTAGTTAGTTAGAAATAAAAATAACAGCTAGACCTTGAAAAACATGAACTAACTGAAGTGATATCATGCAATTGCAAAACTAACTAAAATAAAATGAAAATATACAGGAAATGTTGTCAGTTTTAGTCTACATCAGTTTGATCAAATGTGTCGTCACAATCAGCCTCAAGATCAAGATTGTGAGTCAGTTGCCTTCAGAAAGTCCTGTGTTCGATTGTAGTATTCTGAACTTGAAAAATAACTCAACAATTGAAGTAAAGCAAGGGCAAATAAATGGATGTTCAATGCAAGGTGGGCCCACAGAGGGAGGGACTTTTTTTGCCTGATTCATTAGCCGGTCCAGCCGAGATTTATTGGAGATAAAAACTAATAAATGTCATTCCACATTTCGGTTGTGCTTACTTGCTTCACTGTAAGGCACACTTACTCACACAGGTGGTGGGGTTTTTTTTTGACATATTTAAAACATTACTTTCATTTTCAAACCAAGATCAGACAAATATCTATCAAGGTTATATAAATGACTACCAGCACTGGCATGCAGTCAGTCTGGGTAAAAACAGTATGAATTAAGCTGCTAGTCAGTTAATAGCAACAAATGGTAGCCTAACATCGGACTCTACTATACAGCTTGCTCTAGCAAGTTGACCATTAATCAGAAAGTTAGTGGTTCGATCCCCGTTTCCCTTTGTCTGCATGTTGAAGTTTGTGAAACTTCCTGAACTCCCAAATGATAGTTAAAGTTCTGTATATAGGTGAGTGCGACAGTATAAAAGTGTTTTGAGTGGTCAGTAAGACTAGAAAAGTGCTGTTTAAGTATCAGTTTATTTAGAAGCATTCAATCATTTAACGATAAAACATAAATAACCATTGAAGATAACATGAAGTTGGGCTTGACTGGTCATATTCCAATAAACTAATAATCTGCACCTCAACATTTTACCAGAGATTTAAAAAGGACTCTAATGTGAGCCAGCTTTCACAAGCTTTAATAACATGTCTGTGTCACAGTTCAGCTCCCCCCGTGCTTCTGCTTGAGTTCATCAACACAGAGGAGGAGGTGCAGAGGTCGTTTAGTAGGGCTACTACTAATTGATATGGATGTTCTTGTATTGTATGGTACAGTGAGGCAGGAGCCCACCATCTGAGAGTGAAGAGACGAACTAGAGTCCAGCAGCTGCGAAAAAGACATGCCCAGTTCAGTTAGGCAAAGCACCACCTGCAGCTGTGGATCAGGAGGTAGAGCGAGCTGTCTACAAATCAGCAAGTCAGTGGTTCAATCCTTGGCTCCTCTAGTCTGCATGTTGAAGTATCCTTGAGCAAGATGCTGAACTCCAAGTTGCCCCCTGTTAGCTAAAAGCCCTTAGGCTTAGAAAAAGGTACTTGTGTGAATGAGGCATGTAGTATTGAGTGCTAAAACTGAGTAGAAAAGTGCAATATAAGTACCAGTCATTTGTAAGACTCCCTTCCTTTTAGTTAGCATGACTCACAGCTACTTTCATGTCTGTTATACAGGAGTGTAATTTGCTTGCAATGATGGGTAACAGTTTATTTTACTGCCAAGTTGCATAGTCAGAAAAATGTGACTTTCTCCTTACTAATTACAGTACAACTTGCATGTTACAAGTCCTATGGAAAATCTGTCACCGTGAGCTTCCCCTCTTCATGCACAGTTTATACATCACAATGCAAACAATTTGAACTTTTTCACTCGGTGTGATTCTGACTTTGAGATTACACTTAGACTTCTTAAATAAATTCCCTCAGGGCAGAGTGCAGCAAGTAAAATTCTAGTTTGTCTTTACTTGTACTGTTTTTGATACATTGTACTTCTACTCCACTACATTTCATCAGAAATTCTTCACCGCTTTTAGCTCACAGCTTTACTGTTTGCTTTGAAAAATTGAGTTTTGACATGTAAATCAATGAAGAGCTTATGAGATAAAATGTTATTCAGAAGAAGGGCTGAAATGATTTTAAATAAACCTAAGTTTCATGGTTCCAGCTTTTTAATTGTTTTAATTGCTTTTGGGCTTTTGGTGAGACAAAGCAGCAGTGTACTAATTACAATTTCAGCTCTAAGACTCTTTGTTGAATCTGTTCTTTTTTAGGAGGGTTCATGCTTTTAGTTAGGGGCATTAAAAATCCCATTTCAGCAATGTGAATAATATTAAACAACCGACAAGTATCATCTATTCTCTTTCTTCCAGACTTTCTCTCCCTTCTCCCTGGAGCACCCTCTGCAGGCTGCGAGGGTGCTCCAGGCAAGACTGAGGACTGGAGTCCACCAAGCCTCTATGGTAACATGTGTGTGTGTACTTGTATTACTCATTTTATGAAGACATAAGACAGGGAAAAAAGACTGGTTTAAGGTTAAGGCAGGAAATGTATGTGAGTCAATGTAAATATCCTCTGAAGAGATAGAAACAAGACTGTATGTGTTTCCAACTCCTCAGATCAACTTGCTAATCTCTGCAGGCAACTGTGATGTCATGCATTTCCTCACAATCACCTGCAGAGATAATCCAGTTGCTCTGCTGATCTCTCTCCTCTGATTACTAACTCCTCCTGATCAACAGACTCACTGCTGCATCAGTGCTGATGAATTAATTTTAAAAAAATGGTAAAAAACACATCAGTTTGTGTTAAATGTGTAAACGAAGGTTAAAATTCAGAAGATGGCAGGTTTACAGAAAACAGCTGTTATCCAGTTAAATCTCAGCTGGCAACTGTGAGCTTTGAGCATCTCACAGCATCACCTGAGGTTCACCTGAAAACAGCACCATCGCTTCCTGTAACAGGACAGGGTCAGTTAAAAAAATAAAAATAAAAAATAAAAAAGTTCCCACAACATGAAACAATAATCCTTTTGACAGCATAAGTGAAAGTGAGTGAGTTTGGCTGGACACACATTATTTGAGGGTTCAGACTGGACTTTAGAATTCAGGTGAGAGTAATGCTAAACAGTGGACTTTCAGTTGTAATGGTTAAAGTGGACCTAATATGCTTCTCCCTATTTTCTGTTTTATACATATATACTGTTACAGTGGTTAATGTTCTTAAAAAAAATAGTCAAAGCTTCAAACAATGAGGCCAGCATATATACAAGTAATTCCTTTGGGTCAAAAGCTCAGGCTGCAGACTGCTATGAACAGTCAGGCTAGAGCAGAGAGTTTGTCAGTGAGAGCAGATAGCCTTAATATGCTCATCTCAGGCACACAGCTCTGGCTGTGAGCACAGAAGGAACAGGAGCAACTAGGAGCAGCCAATCAGGTTTTCTCTTAAAGAAAGAGGAGCTGGGTGCTGGTATAGCTCACCAGGTTGAGCAGGTGACCCATATGCTCTAATGCTATTGCAGAGGCCTGGGTTTGAATTTACTCTGGGGTTATTTACTGCATGTCTTCCTTCCACTGTCCTACATCAATAAATGAATTGATTGCTCAGTATAAGATAAAGGTACTTTAGGACTGTCCAATGAAGCTAGAAAGATGCATAACAGTCCCCCTTTGAGGATAGGTAATTATGTCAATGAGGGTGCACATTTTTGTTTGTCTGTGTTTGAACACAGACAAGTATAACTGTGTATCCACCTGTGAGGTCAAAATGAGAGACAGGTGTTTGGACTGCACCCAGAGCCTTCTGATGTTGATGATACTGCATCAGGAACTGATTGGAGAGTGACGAGAGGCCATCAGTTCCTGATGCACTGCCTTCAGCATTGAAAGACACTCCACCCAGTGAACAAATGGAGACTCAACAACCAGGAAATCAGACATGTTTTTGAATCAATAATATACAGGTGTGATCTCTCTATAGACAACAGCATCGCTCCATTGGTTCACCACTTTGGTCCAGCCTGAATGTTTCCCTTACAATGAGCTGCATTAAATTTGATAATATTTTTCATCTACTGTCAACAACAGGCCAACATTTTAACTTGTTGAACAGTCAGTCATTTTATTCCTTTTTATTATTAAACATACTGACTAATGTGGCTTTAGTTTTAACTTTGGCACCTTACATTAAGTGTATATTTATCTTTAGAAACATTGTAGAACTACAAGATGGTGACAAACTTAAGGAAAAACTTGAACCCTTGACCTTTGCAGTCAGGTGACTCTGTTATTTGGGTCCACTTGTGTCACTGCAAATCAATAAAAAGTTGTTCTGAGTCATCACTTTTATGCTATGATGAAACATTCCTGTCCTGAGGCGTGGTTTCTTCCAGGATGACAATGCCTCCATCTATATTAGAGCCTGATCGATATAGGATTTTTAAGACTGATACAGATACCGATATTTGGTGATTGAAAAATCTGATATATCAACCCTTTTTTTTTTCTTTCAGACACAGGAAACATAAGCAGATTTCCATAACATTTGTTATGTGTAGTTATCTATGAGTCCTTACTAAGATAACATGACAATGCAGTTTAATCTTGTTTTATTGTCACAACAAATTGTGGATCACTCGTTTACACTCTGCCCGACTCTGCTGTGATCAGCTGGTTGTTGTGTTTGTGGTGATCCAAACATGTTGCCAACACGGAAGTTGCAGAGTGCCCTTTGGTGGACAAACTATGCAACATTAACATAACATGGTTGAACATGTTTCTTTCTCATAACATAACAGCCTCTTTGCCTCCTTCATTTATCGGCCGTTATAAATGCTGATACCGATATATTGGCAAATAGCTAATATCGGACAATATATCTCTGATCTATATGAGCATGAGGGCTCACTGAATTAATTGAGTATGAAAATGATGTGAATCACATATTTTATTATACATTTATGTTGTCATCAAGGACAATAAAGCATACTTTATAGAGCTGTCTTCTGTGGTTTTCTCTTTTTTCCTGTGCTGTGTACTTGGTAATAAAAAAAAAGGCTTTAATTTATTTATTTTTTCTTAAAAGGCAAATAGATGGCTGAATGGCTGCAATGGAGAAGGTGATAATCTGGCAATAAAACTGAATGTTGGTAGAGTTTTTAAGTGAGAATAGCTGACCAAATTACAGAAAACAAACACACAAAACATTTCATTTCCACAGTCAGGTAACAAGTCTTCATATTTAGTGATATTTAATAAATGCTTAGAAGTAAAGTTTACTTCAAAGCAGATATATGGGAAATTTTAGGGTTTATTAGTGAGAGATATTTCTCAAAAAAAGAACATACTTTATTATATAGTGTTTTTGTAGTGTTACCACATTGTCATTTCCTATTCCTTTATACAGAACTTAAATTTTTGACAACATAAATCAACTTAGGACCAAATTAGATTTTTTTATACTGTGTATTACTGCTAAACAGGGGGAATTACAGTACTATGAAATTTAATAGATATAACTGTACAAGGCAGCAGGTGCATGTTATCTATCAGCCCAGAACCAGACAGGTAAAATTCAAGAGTTGTAACACAGTAACGTATCTCCTTAATTTCAATGTTTACATTCGTGACTTCATAGCGTAGTGGTTTGCACATTTGCTTGATAAGTGAAAGGTTGCTGGTTTGATGCCAGCTGGAGACACAAATCTCTTTTGTGGTTGCATCAAGAAGGGCAACCATTGTAAAACTCAAAACACTAAAAGGACAAACTTGTTGTGTGCTATGCTGTCCTGAACATGATACAATGATTCATTTACCTGAAACAGTATGAGGTCTAAATGAAAATCAAAAAGCACCAGTCACCAGTCTGCACACTCCACACAGACTCCAGTGGTAATTCACTTTTTAATCAACCAGGACCGTCAAGAAGACTTTCTTCTCTTCCCTGCTGTTCCGGCAGCTGATCAGTCCTCCTTTGATGCTGCTGCGTCTGTGCTGTTTACCAGCTCAATCCCTGCATCTCCATTCGCATCAGTCTGCCTGTGTCTACAGAGAAAGTAAGAAAGGAGGAAAACAGTTATCTGGTGTATGAACAGTTCATCTGGTGTATGAATGTTTAACATTTTCAAAGACAGATGAGAATTTATTGGTGTTGGTCCTGGTATGTTCGCACTGAAAAGAGTCTCTAGTTCTTAGATCAAATGAGATCAGATGAGTTTGTCCTTTCTTTTGTGTTCTTAGCAATCTGATGTCAAAACAGAAGATCTCTGAGTTGCTGTTCTGCTTTCTTGTCTATACTGTACCTTCCTTCCTCAACATCAACAACGTTTTCAGGCAGACGGACATTTAGCGTCTCTGGGAGCAGGAAGACCAAGCTGCCACTGACAATTCCAGTACTAGCGAAGATCACAGGGGGCAGAAGGAGCCAAACATCCTCCAGCAGCATAATCATCGGAGCCAGGGAACTCCCAATCCGACAGACACACGACGTGTAACCTAAACCACACTGCCTGCCCAAAAACACAACCAGGACCTTCAATTTTATTGCTGCACCACAACAAAGTACATTTACTACAGCTATAATGAAAGGGGAATTTCATTCATTTTCACCACCAGTAAGTTTGTCTCACTGGCAACAGGGCCCCATGACGGAAGTGTGAATAAAGCATTTTGCTACTTTGTGTTGAACTAAAGCGTCTAAGAAAAGATATATTTATTTGTTTTGTCCAGCACTTTCATACTGCAATTAATGCTTTAAGGTGTTTAAATAAATGGCTTTAAATACTAACTGCTGTTTTCAATCTGAAAAAATCATTTGCAACTTAAAGAAGCATTGGTTCACAGTACTGTAGGTTGAATGGTGACATTTCAGGACCCTCATGGGGTTATACCTGAGGATGGTTGGGTAGAGTTCAGCTGAATAAAGGAATGCTGTGGTGAATGCTGCCTCAGAGAAACCCTTTGCCACCACAGCGATGCACGTACGAAGCACAGAGTACTCTGAACAAGAAACAGATCAAAGATGTGTGAGATCTCTGGAACTTCTGAGTGGATTTATGAAGATAACTAAACAGACAAGTCTGCAAGTCTCATTTACTTTAGGTATATGTATGCAAAGGCAGGAAGTGATTTAACCTAGTGGAATGAATGTGTTTATTCCAATCAGAGATCCTGTTATGATCAGAAACCACGCCTGCCCATTTCGTCGGCCAATCCAGTCCAAGATGAAGAAGGTGAAGACTTTGGCAGGAACTTCAATGGCACTGTAAATGAACTGAGTGAGGTAGATACTGACGCCGAAACCTGAGATCTTGAAACTGATCCCATAGTACAGGAAAGCAACAGCAAACCTGGAGGTTCAGCAACACAGAATGAAAACACACAGATGCCTCAAAGGCCAACAGCAGCCAACAGTACTTTCAAAGAATGACTTGATACCAGAAGAACCCAGAGACAAGGGTGATCTTCCTCAGCTGAGGTGTTTTGACCAAATCCAGGTAGGAGTGATTCTTCTCACCCACCTCAGAAACTGTCACCTTTGCCAGAACCTGCAGTACAGAAATGTCTATAAATTACCACATATATGTGTGTGTGTGGCTGGGTTTGAAAGATCCCTTGTTTGTCTCCCCTCTTGGTCTCAAACAAGGGGTCTTTCACATGTAAAGCAAATGTGTTAACCACTACACCATGAGGTACTTTAGAAAAATTGTCACAATTACATAGTTTATCCCACCTGTCTACAATGCAGAAACTGAAAGCCAAAGATATCTTTAGACTGAAAGATTACTTCTTGTTAAACATCTGGTTGATTTTACATTACAGGCAGGTCCTGATTTCTAAATCTTTTTCATTTTTATCAATATTTTAATAAAGTAATAACCTACTCCGACTGATACTGTGACCTGTGCTAAAGCCGCATCAGGGATCTGTCGGTATGGGACAAACCTCCGCTTAACCAGCTTCAGATTCATGGCTGCAGCCTGAAGACATTTTTCATGTGAATGAGCTTTAACATTGGATAGTCTGGTTGTTTTTTGAGATGCACAGTTCACAACCTTATTTTAATTCATTACCAAAGTGTGTTTTAAGCAGATGGACAACAACATCTGGTGATGGAATACTGGACTGCAGTCTGGCAGTGCATTCTTGTTCTAGTTAGGCTTTTATTCTATAATAAATAGTGTGTTTTATTAATGGTTTGAGGAGATTGAAATCTTGACTAACAGACATCAACTTCCTGAATCCCCTCTGTCAGTGTGACACCAGTTTATATTTGAGATGCAACTCTTTTAAACCTATTGTAGTTCTGGATGCTAAAGTTGCACTTGAGTCACATTCAGTAAGTTAGCTGTACCTCAGTATCTAGTTTGGATGTGTATTCCTTCTTCCCACTGATTTTAGCACACTGAACCAGATACTTCTTAGCTTCCTCCACTCTCCCATTGGCCAGCAACCAGCGGGCTGATTCAGGAAGCCACCTGAAGTCAAGCAGAGGAAAGTGGCTCTTAAAAACACACAGAAAATGTGTTTACTAGTAGCACAGAAAATGGAAGCTCCACCCAACATCTACCTTACCACCAGGAGATAATGGCAGCAATGCAGGGAGCTGTCACTGTCAACGTCAAGTGCCTCCAGTCTCGTATAAAGTAAGCCAGCAGAGCCAGAAGCATATTCCCAACACTCCAAGACAAACTCATAACAGTACCAGTGAAGGTCCGATGCTTTACATCTGTCCATTCAATACCTGAGCAGGGAGTAAGCAACAAAAAGTAACTACATACAAAACAAGAACATATGAATAATGAAAAACTTAACACCCTAATCAAAGGTGCTTGACCATATAATCATAGCCAATCCTCATTTTTAAACCTAATCAGCAAGTGAAAAGCAAAACTAAATAAATCAGAAAAACAAAATTAATAAATAATTAAAAACAGAAGTACAAAGCACAGAAGTCCTAACAGGATGCAAATCGCATCTTTCTGGCTGACTTACAGCCACTCCCAACCTCCTAATATGGACTTTGTAGGTCTGTAAAACTGGACCATTAATTCTTAGTGTGCTGACATCACCATCAGGGCACTTCAAAAGACACCATGTGTGTAATGGGGGGATGCAGAAAGACAGACCACTATTATATTATGTCCCAAAAATTAACAGAGCACCTTGACATTTTAAAAGCTTCTATGAGGAACTTAAACTCTGAGGTAAAAAACAAAACAAAAAAAAAAACAATGCCAGAGCACTCCATTTTTCAGAACTCATGAAAGAAAAAGACACAACTTCAGGACTCTTTTTAATGTAATTAATCATATACCAGAGGCTCCACCAAGTGTTAGGATGGACTCCTCCTTGGACAAATTTTTAAGCCTTTTAATAAAATTACCAGCATCAGAACTAACATTGCTTCTCTAGCTCAGGATACAATGGAGTCTCCAAGAACTACCATTCAGTTTGAATGAGAGTCCACCATCACAGTATCTATGGAGACACTCACTGAGGTGATTGATCAAATGAAGCCCTCTTCATGTGCTCTGGACATCCTAAAGGAAGTTTATGAATCTGTCAGCCCGCACATTCTATCTATAATTAATACATCACTTTTGACAGAACCCTCCCTGGACCCTAATTCCTTGGATTACACCGTCCTGCATCAAAATGCAAAATTTCTGCTGTTTTCCAGAAAATAGTTGGCATTACCTAATTCAATGATGCTGAGTTTAAAAATACCAATGAAATTTTCAATCACGTACAGTTTTATCACAAAATGTGAATCCATTTTTTTCACATATGGTCCATTTGTGCTCATTGTATTTCAGCTTCTCCAACACAATTTGCATTGGTTTCTTTTCACTGGACGGAATGACCAGTTGGCACGGATGCAAAGTAATTGCTATTATGCAGTAGGACACATTTTAGGCTGGCTTTTGAGCTGTCAATGAACAGCCTCCACTCGTCTGCATCATACTCACAGCCCATTGCACCCAAAGGACCTTCAACATCAACATGGAATAAGATAAGATTATTCTCACAATGCCTATGAAAAGAAAATTTGGTTCCTGGAGCCAGGAGGTTTTTCTCACTGAGCCTAGACCCACGCAACTCAGCCACTTCCTTTGGCAGATCCAAATCTCATACTAAGTCATTTAACTCTGAGTGAATAACTGGGGGACAGATGAGCTACTAGAAGATGGATCTTCAAAGTCCTTGTCACTACAATGTCGTGCATCTGGTGACTAAACATCATCAGGCTCTTCTCGCTCATCAACTAAGCCAGTAACAATGGGAGGTGGTATTTCATCTGAATGTGGTCCAGGTCTCATTGCTGATGGCAGGTTAGGGGAACTGATAGATGATTTATTTTTGCAACTGTATACAGAAATATTGACTAAACAGAAGTAGCGGCCATCAAAGTGATTCTGTGGCTCCCTCCATACCATTGGAGTACCAAAACCCAAGCTCTTTCTCTTTCCCATAGTCCATGCTTGGAGGTTTTCCACAATCTGAATGAGGTGCCCATGGCTTGTCTTGGTCACCCAATTTCATACCAAAACAAGCAAAGTCTGCCGTTTTTTACAAAGTCTGTTATGTTTTGTTGCTGTTTGGATGTAGTGAAGCATCCACAGATATAGCAAAATTAGTAAAGAACAAGTGTTAGATTTCATACAGCAAATATGATACATGCTGGTGTTATCAGCTTGGTAGCTATAATTGGTTTGAGGAAGTCAGTTCAATCACCACAAACATCTGAGGGAGTTTGGTTAAATAAAAAAACCAAAAAACAAACATGTTTAGTAGAGATTTGTAAAGAAACAAACCTTTCTGTACCTGTAATTCACATGACTACCTGGACAACCCACTGAAAATGTAACTGACATCGTACAGCACAACTTGGCCATTGACTACCATCCCACTGGGGATTGAATAAAGTTCCCTGAGGCTAATTAATGGCATTACTAAACTACTCACTAGCATTTCTGGGCAGGTCAGCAGTATACCAAGCTTATCAACTAACATTTGGTAGTCACTAAATCTTTTCGGGTTGCCAACCATCCAGTAAAATATAGACTCACTTGGTAATTGAAAACTAAAAGACGTGTTTTGTATTGAACTGATGCAGGACGGGCTTGTATCTGTATTTTTTATAAGGAACTCAGTGCAAATCTACCAGAGGGAAGATGAAGCTCTTCTGCCATTCAACAAGTCTTCAAACTAAAAGATCACATGAGTCATAGGTATGTGATATGTAGGAGCATTTCACATTAGGTGGCAGATGGGGTCAGGGTGTAATCAGGCAACAACCTCTGGAGCCAAAAATATAAGCCAATGCTCAAGTGCCAAAACCTGCATTTCCTAAAATGGCAACTTTAGACTGTCTCCAAAAGTATCTCAGTATTCACAGACTTCCATATTAAGATACAGCTGGGAAAGTAACAACCTGGTACGAAAAACATCTTTTAATAACAACTGTATGAAGGGTGAATTCACCCAAATTTGGGTCTGTTTGTGAGCCTTAACCAGCATTGAGTGTGTTTGGTCCCTTTTGGAGCATTTTTGATGGAATTAACTGCCTAATAACATGCTTCAGTGTTCTATAGTCTTTTACTTAGCATTAATTAGTAGGTATATGTCTGTGTGATGCATCCAAACAGTTTATGGATGCGTTTTGTTAATTATTAGCATTAGTTCATGACTTTGTCCACTTATGGTCCAAAAAAATACACGTCTTTGGCCAAAATGCTAACACTAAGGCCCTGAAAACCAGTGGCTGTCATCACAGTGATATTCGATCTCCGTCACACACATATTACTAGTTGCTGTGCTCAAAATACAACACCTCGAAAAGCAGCTCCAAAACAACCCTGCAAACCAAATTTGGTTGAGGCAGCAGAGCAGTAAGATCCTCTTTTGGTTTCATACATTTGATTAATGTTTCTAAATACATAACACGAATGTAAAAAAAAAACAAAAAACGCAGGACCACGTGGCAGCAACGTTACAGAATAACATTGTGAACACACTTCATCTGATAACATAATTTGACATATGTTTATGGTTACATCAGTGTGGTCTGGTTATTCTGCAAACAGAGAGACATGTCGTCACAACATCACCAATTGGTAATGTGTAACTGCAATCAAATTATGACCAAATACAGTGCTGGCATGACACAATGTGCTTGCACGAATACAAAAATGAGCAAATTCCAGTTTGTGTGTTTGCTTGTCTTCATACATGAACCTATAAAAACACGTCTGGTAAATGATTTCCTTTACTGTAACTGTATGGTATGGACTGAACACAAACAAGCATGTTAACATTTTATCTACTACTCTGAAGTGTAATACCTGTCTTATTGGCATTATGCAATGACCAAATATTTGTTATAGGTCTACAGTGGCACTGCTCCTTTAGTCTAAGGTCAAGTTGCTACCCCTCTGGTGCCATCCTTCGACTTAATAGAAATCCGAAGGACACATTTACGTATAATCTTCAAAATATATTCGTCCATAAAACAAACTCTTGTTTTTTCCTGCTACCTTAAGTCGTCCAATAAAAGGAGGGAAACACACAGACTCTTTCGGGACTTCATAGTCCCGTCCATGTTTCCAACAGCACTTAAATGCAGCAGGAAGGAAAGAAAGGCACACATGCGCTCCCGGTGTTTGGAAGCGTGTCGCCGGGACGCAGCTTGTACACCTGTTCTCAGGTGGTTTAAAATCTATGAACGATGCTGTCCAACTAAACACTACTACAGAGTTTGTACAATACAGCAGACAATAACAGCTCCCGTAACACATTATTATGGTGCCTTTGTGATACTCTAACAGACTTTTTCATGGTGATTCCTTTTAGTAACGTGTCGCCGGTTTGCAGTAATATTATCCCCCCCACAAAAAACAAAAAAAACAAAACAAAACAAAAACTCAAAGCTTTTAAACGTTTTCACGTCTGTGTTGTAGAGTCACAGCTGAGCAGCACGTCTAAACTCTGAAGTCAGACTAGTTGACTCTGCAGACTCCGAGGTTTCGTCCCCGACAGCCGCATACTTTGCGCATAAAAAGCAGATGATTTACAGAAACCTCGTTACGCGGCGTTAGAAAGAACGTGTCCTTACCTTCGCGCCTCATTTTCCTGTTTTGTTCTTACTTCGTTGCAGTGCGTTTGCTTCCCATGTCGCCGTGAATCACAGAAGAGGGATTCAGGAAATGAAGAGAAAACAAACGAACACGCGCACTTCCTCGTACTGCGCTGGCGCACAGTGAGTGTGTGCGTCAAAAAGAAAGAGTTCAGCAGGGTGTGAGATCATTTGAGTAGCCAAATCAGAGTGGAAAATATTTAATGTCTGCTGGTGAATCTGTCTTTGTGGGGACGATTTTCAACATCAGGACAGGATTGTAAAGTGAGGACCTGTTAAAAGAGTGAGGACAGCTGTCACTGGGAATATTTTCTGAAATTTGTTTCGAGATGGGGAAATTTTCAAAAATTAGAACACGTTTGAAGGTGGGGACATTCAGGGCTGGATGAGGAGCACCTATTATGGGAAGAGAGGAACGAAGACAAAAATGAAGAAAAAACTCTATTTAAAGGGGACCTAATGTGTTTTTCCTGATTTTCTGTCATATGTGTCCTGTTCCAATGGTGGATTTTCATATTGAATGACTAAGGTTTCACATAATGAGGTCAGTGTATGTACAAGAAATCCCTCTGAGCTAAAAGCTCAGGCTTCAGACTGCTCTAAACACTTGATTTCAGACGGGTTTTTTTTTTGTTTTTTTTTTTTGCTACTCTTTGGTCTGTATCGTGTTACAGAGAGGGGGTATCAGTAATATGATCATCTCAGGAAGAGAAGCTCCACCCACTTGCTCTTCAAACCTTCTGTTTGTGAGGGGTAGCCAATCAGAAGGAAGTTGGCTTAAGAGGTGCTGAACTGAAACAGATGTTTTAGGCAGAGGATGAACCAAGGTCCAGTCTAAAATAAATAAGTATTATTTTGAACTGCGTGTAAAGCTACTCTAGTGGAGTCCAAGAATAAAAGTATGAAGCTGGATATGTGTGTCTTTGTGTGTGTGTGTGTGTGTGTGTGTGTGTGTAGAGGAAATTCAGTCAGACTCAGCAGAATTTAATTGCTGACAATTAATGTCACTCTATCCACTAACACTTGCACAGACAGTCAGCACACAGAAGGAGAGAGAGGACGGAGACACTCGGATTTACTTCTCACATCCAGCATGAAGTGAGAGTAACGTCAGCTTATAGCAGTGGGCAAGCACTGAGTCATATTTAACCTTGTTTACATACAGATATGAGTGATTTAGCCTGCCTTAGTAAGTTGAAAAGAGTGGACGGATATTTGGTAGTAAATCATAACATTTGCCTGGCTCTTTTGTCTCTTGTTGAACTTCTTTATTTAGTTTTATTATGTGTAAAAAATGACTAACAGGAGCAGTAGGCCAACAAGATACATTATTTGAATTATCTAAGCTTCACAGTGGATTTATACTTCTGTGTTAAAGCTGGGCCGTAGGTGCATCGTAACCACAAACCCTTCTGAAATCGTATGCCATAACCTGACTACACATCACCATCAATGTAGCCCACACAGGTATAAATGCTGGCAATGGCCACTTGCATAGGCTAGGTCGTAGGCTCTACATAGAATTACTACAAAAGCTGCAGTATCACCTGCAGCTTTTGTATAGAAATTATTATTTTTTTTTTTTTTAAAGGCAAGGAGAGCAGCAGCAAGACCTGTGCAGAGCAGAGCAGGTGTCAGTGACAGCAGACAGGACATTCTTTAAGTCAGAAATAGCATGATTAGCATGAAAAGGAAGAGCTGGGGTGGAGGTGGGTTGCAGAGCCGCATGCAGAAGCAGCAGCACCTGCAGGCTGGCTAAAGCAGCTTAAATAGTGGATTCTATATGAGATCTCCTCCTCCTATATGAGGCCTGCCTGAGTTAATGCTGATTTTAGAAAGTTGAGATATTTTTGGTAACTGAACATGAGGCCATCTCTATGAAAATTAAGACATCTTGTCAACATTTTTCATGACATTTTCAGACAGTCAGGACATTGATGGAAAGTGAGAAAATGTTTGGAAGTGAGGATGTTTGTGAGGGATAGATGTAAAAGTGATAACATTTTTTCAGTGCCTTGAAAAAGTATTCATACCACTTGAACTTTTCAAATTACAACCACAAACCTAAATGTATTTTATTGGGATTTTATGTGATAGACCAACACAAAGTAGTGCATAATTGTGAAGTGGAAGGAAAATGATACATGGTGATGAGACCATTAGTGAACAAACAGCATCATGAAGACCAGGGAACACACCAGACAGGTCAGGGATGTAGTTGTGGAGAAGTTTAAAGCAGGGTTAGGTTATAAAAACATATCCCAAGCTTTGAACATCTCACAGAGCACTGTTCAATCCATTGTCCAAAAATGGAAAGAGTATGGCACAACTGCAAACCTACCAAAACATGGCGGTCCACCTAAACTGACAGGCCGGGCAAGGAGAGCGTTAATCAGAGAAGCAGCCAAGAGGCCCATGGTAACTCTGGAGGAGCTGCAGAGATCCACAGCTCAGGTGGGAGAATCTGTCCACAGGACAACTATTAGTCGTGCACTCCACAAATCTGGCTTTTATGGAAGAGTGGCAAGATGAAAGCCATTGTTGAATGAAAGCCATAAGTCCCATTTGCAGTTTGCCACAAGCCATGTAGGGGACACAGCAAACATGTGGAAGAAGGTGCTCTGCTCAGATGAGACCAAAATGGAACTTTTTGGCCTAAATGCAAAACGATATGTGTGGCGGAAACCTAACACTGCACATCATCCTGAACACACCATCTCCACCGTGAAACATGGTGGTGGGAGCATCATGCTGTGGGGATGCTTTTCTTCAGCAGGAACAGGGAAGCTGGTCAGACTTCATGGGAAGATGGATGGAGCTAAATACAGGGTAATCCTGGAAGAAAACCTGTTAGAGGCAGCAAAAGACTTGAGACTGGGGCGGAGGTTCATCTTCCAGCAGGACAACGGCCCTAAACATACAGCCAGAGCTACAATGTAGCAACTGTATACAACTATTTTACCTTCTGAACAGTAGAATTCAAAATGCTGGCCCAACCACATTTTGGCCCATGCTATGTTATTCAGTAGCCAGTATGGGGATTGAACCCATGACTGTGATGTTATTCAGAGTTTCCTACTCTCCATACACTGAGGTCCAAGGGATCTTTCAGGCGTGTTGACACTATTTTCTGGAGAATTGATTGATCCGTAGGTGTTGATTTCATACCTGCTGATCTCTAATCTCAAACAGTGCCTGCTCCAGAGCAGGTTAGGTCTACAGCATCAGTTTTGATGGTGATATGCCCCAGTAAGAAGGGAACCACCATTGTAGTACAGAACTCAAGACTTAACCCTGAAGTTGCAAAAACCCTATTTTACATTACAGACCTCAGAAGCTTTCCTGGATTGATAAAGCTTTGACTCAATATAAAGCAGCCAGTTTCTGCTGAGGGATCATTATAGAGGAACTCTCTTCAGCTGCTGGCCTAGCTGCCTTGCTGATCAGTGGCCACTATGGGGTTTGAACCTGTGACATTGGTGTTATTAGCACCATGCTCTAACCACCTGAGCTAACTGGCCCCTTTTTTCTGAGCATTACACTGAACAAATATTTAAGATTTAGTTACAGGTTGTGGTACAGAGGATCCTAGTAGTTTGTGCTGCAGTTTCAATGAGGGAGTGAGTGTTTGTAACTAATTAGACATATGCATACAACTTGGTTAGCAAGCTAAACTGCGCATTGAAGTACACAGCATCGGGCTCAAAAGCTCAGCTACTTTGTAGGCCAGTATGGGGACTGGACCCATGACCTTGGCATTATTAGCACCACACTCTACCCAACGGAGCTAACTGGCCCATGTCTGAAGTTGCTCCTTTTGGAATGTAATCTCAAAACCACCAGCCATCATCTGGAAACGATTTAGTTTGTTGTTATTTTATGTGTAAACCTTTATTGGATGACCAGAACAGAAATCCTGGCCTTGGATATCCACTGGCTAGGCCAGAAGCCATGAAAAAAAATGGCCACAGGTTTTGGTGTGGCGATAAAATGAAAATTATTCAGGTTAAAAAGTGTGGTGTTTTTAGTGCATCGAATTAAGTTAAAAATCACTACAAATCAGAGCTAACTTAGAAGCCCTAGGAGACACAGCAATTGACTTGAATGTGAAGATTGACAGTTTATATTCAGATATCTGCCTGTAAACCAATCATGTCAGATCATCATTTCAAAATGCCTCCTTTCTTCTCTCTTGCACTTAGGCCTCAAGACCAGCTGACAACTACCTGAGTATTAAGTGAGTATTCCCCAACCGGTTGTGAGTGGTTGGTGGAGGTTGCTGGCAGTCGCTGGGAAATCGATTGCTAAAGCCCCGGTCATGCAGGCCTAGAGACCAGTCAGTGATCCCCTAGTAAGGGACAAATGTGCATTCACTGACCGGTTGACGAGTACTTGCTGGAGGTTGCTGGCAGTTGCTAGGTGAAATTGGTCACAAAGACGTATATGGCGCTGCACAAAAAACCAAAATGATTGCTTTAACTGCTAGCAGACTGCCTCGGCCAACCGCTGTTTGTTTGCAAACTGGCCAACTACTCGCTGAGCAGTAGAGGGACTGTGAAGGGGTTGAGGTAAACAGGAAACAATAACCGTTTGCCTTCAAAGTAAAAGTTGCACCTTACAACATGTTTCAAAACCTAAAGCTTCTACTTTGAATGCAAATGGCCACCATCTCTCATGCAGAAACAGTTTCACTACCAATCCATTAGAAGTTGCAGACAAGTCAGCATCTTCAACACAAGTTACAGCAAATCCCAGCAACTGCAAGGAGGTTTTCAAGGCAGAAGATGCTGTATACCTTCTAACCTCAGGACTATACCAACCACTCTGCAGGCTTGTGTGATTAAGGCCTGTAAATTGCAATTCATTCAGTATCAACCACGAAGGGACTTGAACCCTCAATCTTCTGATCCGAAGTCAGACGCCTTGTCCATTAGGCCACGTGGTCTTTTGCATTATGCTGCAGCACTGCAGCTTATTTGATTGCTGAGCAAAGTCGCACCTGACTGAACATCCAAAATCAATCTGCTATTACTTGCTCAGCATAAATATGGACAAAATCTTGTACATGCAGACTGATGATTTATTTTCTTTGCTCATACACCCCTGAAACATTTGTTTGTAGCATTTGTGGGTAAAATCTTGGCACCGAGACCTGTCAACTTCTGCCTATTTGGCCGGAGCAGATGTGGTGTTTGTGAGCCCTCATTGGGCTGCGGAGGGCACACGTCTGGCCAACTTGAGCAGTGAAAAGAGCGTCTTCATTAACATGCACAGCCAGCCACTTCCTGTGAAACAGGCCTTTGTTACCCAGCAGATGCCCAAACACAACGAAGAGAGGCAGATCCGGATCAAAAGGAGAACATAGATGGATGTTATACGATCCATTATGAAGAGAGAGAGGGAGAGAAGGGTACAGAGGGAGAGCTTTGGCACTTTGTCTGTTTATCTCAGTTAATCTTAATTAGGTCTGAGTTGTTTGGTAAATAAATTTCAGCTGTACCCGCCTCAGTATAACCAACATGTCATTTTAAATTTATCATTGAACTGCAATAATTTAAAGTTTGTATGCGTTTTAACCATAGACCATGTAAAAAAGATGGACCAGGCCATGGTGACACCACCCACTGGTTTCTGGAATGGCAATTTGAGGCTTCAACATTAGTTTTTGGCTGCCACCACGCTGGGGTTTTTTGGAGCCAGTTACCATATTTAGAAGAGTGTGTGGAGTGCTATGTTATCAGCCAAGCAAGGTTGATTAGCAAGTTGCATCCATAATTAACTAACTAGCACTAAGTAACAGACTAAATTACTAGATTTTCACTCATCAAAACTGAAGCACAAGCTCCTTGGATGGTTTGTTATTACAATTAATTGCACAGCAAGCCATGTTACTGGTTAGGTACTTCTACTAAAAGACACCAAAAGATACCAAATCCACAAATACAATTGAGAAATCCAGTTCAGTGACTCAAATAAGTGGAGGTGAGGCCTAAGAGGCGGTGACTGGCTTCAGCTGCCTGTGCCAATCCAAGCAGCGACACCGCTCCTGTAAGGCTTAACAAAACAAAACAAAAAGGATGAGTTATCAAATAATGGAGGGAGAATTTTCCACAGAGACAAAAACTGATAACAAAATCTGCCTTAACAGTCAGTCAAGCTGCCTGCCTTCTTAGCTGCTTTCCATTACACAGTGGCCAGTACTTTATAAGGGGAGAATTAATGTTTATTACTCATCCATCTGAATTTTGTCAAGCCTTAAAAAAGTCAGGTGACCCAACACAGGCGGCTGTAGCTGCTAGCTGTTTGCTAGGCTTCCCCTCAGCTAACTGGATTCACTGAACTGGACCTCTCCCAATGTTTATCCTGTTGGTGCAGGATTATTTGACAAATAATATGCAAAAAGCTAACATTTTATTAAGCCAATAAATGCACAAAACAGTGTGGTTTAAGGATGCAGCTTGCTAACACACATCAGATGCTTTCCCAGGACAAAAGGTTTGCAGCTCTCCTAATCAACTGCCTTATGATCTTCTTCATTAGCCAGTCTGGGGCTTGAACCCATGACCTTGGCATTTTTGCACCACACTAACCATCTGAGCTAACTGGCCTACATTAGCAGCAAGTAAAATTGATTTTTTTTTTCCAGCATTAAACTGAACAACTTTCAGTGAATAAATTTGGGATGATCAGTCAGGCAGGACTACTTTCTAAACCATGGCACATGAAAGAAGGCGTCTGACTTCCGGTAAGAAGATTGAGAAGCTTTAATGGTTGTTGACAAAGAAATCACAATCTTTATTATGAAATATCTTCATTGTATGCGGACAGATAAAAGGTGGGGGTGGGATTACATCAGGGATCGGCTCTGAGCACCTTCTTGTTTGTAATGGTGATGGACAGGCTGACAGGTGAGATCAGGGAGGAATCTCTGTGGACTATGATGTTTGCAGACAACATTGTGATCTGTAGTGAGAGTAGGGAGGTGGAGCCTGGAGAGGTGGAGGTATGCTCTGGAGAGAAGAGGAATGAAAGTCAGCAGCAGCAGCAAGAAAGAATGCATGTGTGTGAATGAGAGGGAGACAGGTGTAACAATGAAGCTGCAAGGAGCAGAGGTAGTGAAGATGGATGAGTTTAAATACCTGGGGTCAACCATCCAAAGCACAAAAAAGGTGAAGAAGAGAGTGCAGGCAGGGTGGAGTGGGTGGAGACGAGTGTCAGGGGTGATGTGTGACAGAAGGAGAGCAGCAAGAGTGAAAGGGAGGTTTACAAGATGGCAGTGAGACCTGCTATGATGTATGGTTTGGAGATGGTGAGGCAAAGACAGGAGGCTGAGCTGGAGGTGGCAGAGCTGAAGATGCTAAGATTTTCACTGGGAGTCACCAGGATGGACAGGATTAGAAATGAGTACATCAGAGGGACAGCTCAGGTCAAGCACTAGTTTGGACAGTTGCAGAAGAGGGATAGTGGATAAGTGAAGATGGAGCTGCCAGGCAGGAGGAAAAGAGGAAGACCACAGAGAAGATTCATGGATATAGTGAAGGAGGACATGCAGAGGGTTGGTGTGACAGAGAAGGATGCTGGGATAGGGTGAGATGGAAGCAGATGAGCTGCTGTGGAGACCCCATGAGGGAGTAGCCGAAAGAGGAAGATAAAAAGATATCTTCATGTGAAGATATGTAGGCATGGGACAAGTGTTTGGTACCATATGCCTCCTGTTGCCCAAGTGCTATTGATTGCTGATAACTTCACGCCATCCTCTTGTCCAAACATGGTGACTTATGGCTCCAAAAAAACAACACAGCAGCAGCCGAAATGCTGAAGTTGAAGCCTCAGAGTCTAAAACCAATTGATGATGTCACAGTAGGTACATATTTTACACAGTACAGCATAGTGCATGGTAAATAATACTAATTATGTTGAGCTCGGGTACAGCTATGGGCTTCCACAAAACTCGAACCCTGGACCAAATATAGGGAGTACAGCAGGCTGTCAGGAAGGAAAGAAAAACTTGGTCTCCTGAAGTCAGAGGAGACAAAGATTTTACTGAGATTACTGAGTGATGACATATTAAAAAGTCAAATGGAGAAAAACTCCTAAATGCCCACACTTTCCAGATATTCTCAGAGAGAACATCTCTGTGAGAACCATAAAAAATATATACAAAGCTGCGACAAATGTAATGTTTTCACTCATTTTGCACTGTAAGGTTTGCAGAGTCAGTGCTGGTTAATGCAGGGTTGCAGTGGAGTGAGGGGAGGTGGACGGACGGGATTGGTCAGCACTTTGAATGACAGGCTGGCTGACCTCAGACCTGCACCTCCACACCCCACCACCCACATACTGGTCCAGTATAAAGCCTGCAGCCCATCCTCAGCCTCTGCTCTCTGGACTTCTGCCTGCACTTGCACCACAGTAAGTTTTTGTATTTTTCCCTTTAGTAGAAAAAAAGAGAAAACATATTCTATTATGTTTCATTACTTTTTCTTTTTTCTAAGGACTAACTAAAACAAAATCTGCAATTCAGGAAGAAGCATACCGACACTGTCAGGCTATAGCAGGATATTTTGTGCTCTGTCATGCTGGTAAAACCTATTTAGTGAATAGTGCCATTTTTCAAAGTCTGTCTGTTAATTTGGTAAAGAAGAAATTATTTTCAATATGGTATCAGGGGTTGTTTTTTGTGTGTGTGTTTTTTTTTAACTGCAAAGTCCTTTGAAGTGCTTGAAATGTCGGCAACTGGACTTCTTTTTGGTTGGTGAAGAATTTTCACCCCGCATCCACGAACCAAAAAGAAGTCCAGTTGCCCTCATTTGAAGCACTTAAGACTACCATGACTTAGATGACTGAGAATCTACACGGACGTTAACTGTGGTCCATTTACTCAAGCACAATAACCATCTTTCTTTGTCAAATGGTCAGAAATGAGAGGAGACTGCATATATTACTGTCAAATAGAGAAATACATTGTTTGTCATTTACACGGATCGGTTGTCCTTATAAGTGTGGTCAACCCTCTATAAAAGCTAGAAAAAACCCTGGGTATTATGTGGATTGTTTTTATTCAAGTAGTGCAAAAAATTTATATTTTGAATGGAATTCCAGCTCAGTATCGGAAAAGACAAAATAATGTCACAAAATAAAAGCAATTTAACTTTTCCGAATCCCCAAAATGATGTCCGAATTTGGCAGTTTTTGATTATGTATTAAATCGCAGCTTTTATTTACTTTACTTTTAAAGGTTAAAAAGAGAGGTGACGATGACTGACCTGGAGACCTCAATGGCCACCATCATCGCTGTGTTTCAGAAGTACTCAGAGAGAGAAGGAGACAAGCATAAACTGAAGAAGGGCGAGCTGAAGGACCTGCTTCACGACGAGCTCCCAGATCTGATGGCGGTGAGATGGGAATCAGTAAATTTGTAAAAAATTACAATCTTCAGGGCGAAGTCTTAAAAGTTTTACTTGCATTTAAAAAGTATAAGAGGCTGATAAAAATTGTTAAGCACCACTTTGAATTTTTGTTGTCCTGAGCTGAACCCGTCCTCCCTCCCTGCAGCATGTGAACGACCAGGCTGCACTGGACAGCCTGATGGAAAGCCTGGACACCGATGGCGACGCCGAGTGCAACTTTCAGGAGTTCATGACATTCATCTCCATGGTTACCGTCTGTTGCCACGAGTTCTTCAAGGACGAGCATGACTAAGGAGGCGGCAGCGGGCACGAAGACAAAGGGGAGCCACAGTACATTATAAAGAAGCAGAAGCCTAGCAACGCACAAACTTTCAATGCCCTCACAGCAGCGCAGGGTGGAGGAAACACAACTCCAGCCAGCAGCCACCATTACGTGGCTGGTGGCTGGCAAAAAGCTCCAGTCTAGTGTCTGAAATCAATCTCGTTTGTGTTTCAATTTCTAGATGGCTGTGAAGTTTGTTACAAAAAACAGAATGTAGCTCAAATATTGGTTTTAAAGATTTTTATTGGCCCTAGAAGGTGGCAGATTAAATCAAGGTGTTCGAACTAGATCTTTGGCTACCAAGGCCAGCCGTTTACCAATCAATACATACTAACTTTTTATTCCTGTACTCTTTAGCACACTTGTTGGCATAATTTCCCATCCTTTTGTATGAGTAAAGCTGGCTGGATATTTTGGAAACTGTTATAGGTTTTGGGGATTGGCTGCTACATTTACATTTCAGTGGACCAGTGAAATTATAAAAGTTGTTTGAAAGTCTGTCTACACTTTGGAAGTCAAAGGTTTTGTCAAGCTAAAAGAAATATTATACCGTAGTCAAGTAAACTAATCTGACAGCCACAATGCATCAGTTTGGGATTTTACATGTAAAATCCTGAATTGCTGTATCAAGTTAACTACTTAAAAGTCAAATAACTAACTAAAGAGCCCCCTTTAGGTAGTTATTTGGCGAAATAAAAGGTTGACTATCAAATGTTGAAGGTTTGGTGTCACATAATAAAATGACTAACTGGCTAATAAAAGTTAAAAATGGCTTGCAAGTTTTAGCTAATCAGGATGTGTTTGGAAAAATGTTGACTATCAAACACTGAATGTCACAAGCTAAGCATCGGAAAAAATATTAAATTGGCTAGTAAAAGTTTAAAAATGGCTTGTGAGTCCTTTGTTAAACCCAAATTGATAATTAGGGACCTTAAAGGGGTTGAAAAGTATAAGTTGTAAGTTGGACTACCAATTAAAAGCACTTAAATGACTACAAAGTTTTACAATATGGCTTTTATTTATTTTTTTTTTTTTTCAAACGATGAACCATCTGAAGGAGTTTCATACAGGTAGTAGCTTGTAGGTTTACCAGTACTTTACATTATTATAAGCTGGAAATGGCTGTATATTTTTTAAAGCTAACAAATTACACAGTTAGCTAGTAAGTAACTTGGACAGTCAAAACTAAAACAAAACAAAAAAAACAACCTATCAATTTGAGATTTTGCAGTGATAATTTCTGAAGGCCACTTAAAGCAAAAATGTGGCCAACAAGTTCATAAACTCAGTGACAACTGAAAATTACAGGTTAGGCATCAAAATGCAATGTTAAATTGGCTAGCAAAAGTTTCAAGATGATTTGTGAATTTGAGATACTCTCACACCTCCTTTGTTAAACTCAACTTGATAATTAAGGACTGAACAGCAGCTGGAAAATATCTTGTAAGTTGGGTTTCATATTAAAAGCACTTAAATGGCTAGTAAACCTTTCAATACGGCTTTTCATTTTATTTTATTTTTTCATGTTTGGTACATTTGTCTTGTGCCTTGTTCTTCCAGCCACCAATCCATCTTTTGAGAGTTTGCGCCTAAAATTTTTGGAGACCTCTAAACTGAGAAAGTGGCGAACAAGTTAATTAAGGCTAGTACCCACAAGAATCTATCTAAGGAGGCTGTGATTAAAAAAGTGAGATTTGGAAAATATTTTGTAGGTTTATAAGATGGTAGATTACATAGCGGGCTAGCAAGTTACTCAGACAGCCACAAACACTCATTTGAGATTTTTCACGGAAAATCCTGAAAGGCCACTAAATTGAAAAATTGGCTAACAAGTTAATCAACTCAACTACTTTAGGAGTCAAATAATTACCTAAAAGGGAAAAATGTTGCTGATATTATAACTCTGAAAGTGGTAAGTGAGACATCAGGAAAGGAAAATTAAATTGGCTAGTAAGAGTTTCAAAATGGCTTGTGAGTTTGAGCTAATGTAGCACATCCTTTGTTATGACTGGATACTTTACAGTAGTTTAAAAGTACCTGGCAAGTTGGGCTTCATATTAAAAACATTTAAACAGTTGGCAGGTTTGGGATTTGTCTTCTGAGTCCAGAAGATGAGATTTCATCCTTAAAATTTGACAAGACCACTAAAATGAAACAATGGCTAACAAGTTAAAGGACCCCAGTAGCCACAAGAATCAACCAACTATCTAAAGGAAGCTATATTTTAAAAAAAAATCTAGCAGACTATCATATTTTGAAGTTGGCTTTTGGGATGTAAATATTTCACATTCTTTTAATTTGTAGATAATCTGGCTATATTTTTTAGACCTAATAGAACACACAGATGGCTAATGGGTTACTCTGACTGCACAAACCATAAATTTGTAAGTCTGCACTTGAATTTTTTCAAGGACATTATAATGAAAATGCGGATAATAAGTTCATGAACTCAGACACTTTGGGAGTCACACAACAACCTAAAAATTGGCCATGTATAAAAATTATTGTTTACTATCAAATACTGGCAGTGACAAGCAGGAGAAAAAAGATTAAATTGGCTAGTAAAAGTTTCAGCATGACTAGAGAGTTTAAATTATTCTCATACCTCTGGTGCTAAACTCAATTTGATAATTAAAGATTTCTCAGCAGTTGAAAAGTACAGAAGAAGTTGGGCTTCAATTTAAAAGCACTTAGATTTTTTCACGTCTGTGAAAAGGCACTATATAAATAAATGTTACTTACTTACTTACTTACTTACTTAAAGGGCTAGTAACTTTTTCAATATGGCTTTTGATTTTTATTTTTTTTCATGTCTGGTACATTTGGGATTTGTCTTCTCAGTCTAATCCTTTGAGAATTTATTCTCAAAATCTAAAGAGGACACTAAACTGAGAAAGTGGCTAGCATGTTAAAATAGTGGTAGCCACAGATACACTCAACCAAGACAGCATTAAAAAAAAGACTATCAACTTTTAAAAGTAACTTGTAGGCTTATAGTTAATGTATTCATCACACGGAGACACTCATATGGTAGGCTTACTCAGTAAAAAGTCGCCAATTTTAGATTATGCCATTGAAAACTCAGATGGCCACTAAATGTAAGAACGTGGCTAATATGTTAATCAACACCAAACACAAACACATTCGTAAAGGCACATTAATTTCCAACATTGTGTACACCATCAAGTTTTCATAAAGACTATAAAGTAATCTTAAAATCTTATTTAATTGGCTAATAAAAGGTTTTTTTTGTGAGGTTTAGCTACTGTAGCTGCTACTTTGGTAAAGTCATGTCGACAGTTAAGGAGTTGACCAGCGCAAAAGTGTCTGTTATAAATATTTTATTGGATAGCAATGTTTTCAACTTGTTTTTTCTTGTTGGAAAAAATGCTATTGGGTTTTTGTCAGTTTTT
>VUQI01014040.1:1794-17410 GCA_015106735.1 Paratilapia polleni
CTACCATCTGGCTGGGGATTTTCTGTGTGGAGTTTGCATGTTCTCCCCGTGTCTGCGTGGGTTCTCTCCGGGTACTCCGGCTTCCTCCCACAGTCCAAAGACATGCAGTCAGTGGGGTTAGGTTAATTGGTGATTCTAAATTGGCTGTAGGTGTGAATGTGAGTGTGAATGGTTGTCTGTCTCTCTGTGTTAGCCCTGTGACAGACTGGCGACCTGTCCAGGGTGTACCCCGCCTCTCGCCCTATGGTAGCTGGGATAGGCTCCAGCCCCCACCCGCGACCCTGAATAGGATAAGCGGAAGAAAATGGATGGATGGATGGATGGATAATAACAGTAGTAGTAATATTAATTTTAAAAACTGGTGTTTGTATTTCCTAACACAGCCAGGCCTTAATTTCTTCATACGCATGGTTAGAGAGAATTCTAAATTTGTAAAGTACAAACAAATTAGGGTACAAAAATACTGATAAATCACTGATTTGTGTGTGAAATGTTCATATGGACAATTGTTCACTGTTAGTAAATGAGGGTCATTGTCTACTGATGCACCTTGCAAAGTTGCTAGTATTAACTTATAACCTAGCACTCCACCTTCTCATCTATATACTGTCACTGTGGATAAAAATCCCTCTTTTCCTCCACATAGCCAATATGGCAGTTATTGAGGTTGAGCAGTGTACAGTGTTCCACACTCAACCTTCTGGCCACCTTCTGGAGTACACCACCTGGGTACTTACAGTACACTACATGTGGCCATACTTGTTAAAGTTGTACATAATTACACAATTAAAATAGACAGTGTGGAAGTACACAATTTGAGAGACAGCATTAGTCTAGCCTCAGATTTAAACTGCTCACAGTCAAGTGTCAGAGAGGTTGGTCTTGCTGTCAAGGGGAAGAACTCTTTACTCATCTACACCCAACTCCATCTGAACTGGATCCAGTCACTTTCAAAATAAATAACAATAACAATAGCTTCAGATTTGAGCTAAGTCTTGCCACCACCAGTGTTCACCAGGATGTTATTTTACAGAACTGTTAAAAAGGAAACTTGTCAAAGTCTTAATCAATAAATTAAAAACAATGTCTGCTGCAATCAACCACAGGCTTCCACAGTGGGAACATGAACAAATCCAGTAGCAGTTATATCAGATACTGTGTGTGGTGTCTCTCTCTGCAGAGTGAATTATGAACCAGCATGCAAGTGAAAACCACATAAAAAAGTTGATTTGTTTTCCCTCAGGGAAAGAAGTTCAACGCCTGTGCTCCCCTGTGCATAACTAGAATTTTTTGTCCCACAAGCAAAAGACAAATACTGCATTGTTAAAACATGATTTATGAAATGACATTTACCATATTAATCTGCATTCTGTTTTTCATTTTAAAACAAATCTTTTGTGTCATATGGGAACAAAATTAGTGCACCTTTTTTGCTACTTCTACTGATGGGGACTGTTCTTTAATGACACATCTTTCTGCAGCAATCACTGCTGAGGGGCCCTTGAGCAAAGAAGCAGACAACCAATTCATCAGAGAGGTGATAATGCTCAGCTTTCAGTTGTGAATGAGGGTAACTGTGTGAACACCAGGCAGGACTGTGCAGGAGAAGAGTATGAATTCCTTGTCAAATTTTCCTGGACAAATCAAGTCTAAACTAGAAGGTTTCAGCAGAAAGCAAAGCTGCAGCAGCTCAGGACAAAGGTAAAGCCTGAAAGTGCTCTGTTTGTTGCTTGGTTTATGATTTTCATGTTCTAATCATTTGCAGTTTATTATTACAAATGAGTCACTGATGAAGCACAAATGTAGATGCGAATGTAGAAAAATCTGCCATCTCAGTTTGGGTGTCTGAGATCTCTTTCTCACAGCAGTAATCATCACATTTCTACTCACTTCATCCCTACCAACTTAGCAAATTTGTCGCTAGGTATAGCAACTTTTCTGTCATGAAAGGTGTAGTGAAAAGTTTATAGACAGTGCTGCTTCACAGGTCAGCACAGGGAAGGCTTTCTCTCTCCACCAGCAGCTCCGCCAGTGAAAGAACAGCAAGCAGCTCAGAAACAGGGGCTGAGAGGTAGAAGTAAGACACTTACTGTTGCTTCACAAGAGAATATTACCAAAATCACAGCATAGCCATTATCTTAAACTAGTATTTATGATGAATTTGTCAGATGACATTGTGGTAGTGAAATAAATCAGGTGTAGTTTTATAAGCACCCTCTGGCAATGGTCAAAGCTTCAAATCTTCGCTGTCGATTGCTACTCAAAACACAGCTTTCGGGATACCTCTAGCTGTTATATTAGGTTCCATCACCCACATCACACACTCATGCAAAATACTGTCTGCTTAAGAACCAGGAATTCCAGACATCCTCGTGCTGGAGCTAATCAAACCACCAAACTAAACACAACTAAATGTGATTGTCACTGTCAGAATTGAATCAATTCCGCTCTATTTAAAGGTGGAGTTATTAATAATGAAAGAGTTGTGATAAAAAGCTTGAGTAAAATAACATTTCTGAAACACAGTCTGGGCCACTGCTCCTGATAACTACTGGATCTTACCTGGTCGTGCGGTGTAAATAACCTTGTAGCTTTCATACTGTCCTTTTGGTTCTTTCCAAGACACGAGCAGCTTGGTGGGGCTCAGGACCTTGGAACGAAATCTTCTTGGTGATGAAACTAGACCTAGAAAAAAAAAAACAATACACAGCTTTACACAATAACTGTCAGTTTGAAACTTAGTGTATGTATGTGCAGAATGAGTGATTATAATACCCCTTGTCATGCACCATTGATATCCAATATTTTTGTTGTAATATTGGGGCAAAAAGCTGACATCATTAATCTAGATTAGTTGATTACATACCTAACAATGGATGGAGTTCAATTTTGCCATGGGTGTCCAAAGGCGAGATGTGATGTCAAACTAATGCCATTATACAGCTGCAGGAAAAAGTTTGTAAACCCTCTGAGATTTTCCATATTTCTGAACAAAGATGACCTAAAACATCATCAGATTTGCATCAGATCTTCCATATAAAATGTTCCTCATTTACACAGAAAGTTCAGTTTTGATCTCATCCAGCCACAAAATACTATTCCAAATGCCTTCTGGCTTATCAAGATGATCTTTAGCAATCTGCTAAAGAATTCTAGAGAGCACTACTTTGTCCTTTCAACCCTGACTTGCACACCATTAATGTTCAGTGTTCTCCTGGAGGTGGACTCATGAAAATGAAAATTTTGAAAACAGGCCTTTAGTTGCTCATAAGTTCCCACTCCTAAACTATTACACGACTCACTCATGGAGTGATTTTTGTTGGTCAACCACTGTGGAGGTTAACAATGGTCTTGAAATTCTTCCTCTTCAGTACAGTCTGTCTGACTGTGGAGGGGTGTACCAGCAACTCTTTTTCTGAGGTCCTCAGAAATGCAATTTGTCCTTCTAGATTTACTTCCTCAAACATGTTGCAGAGATCCGAGTTTTCATCTCATTGACTGGAATCACTTTTTTATTTTTCCCTTAATATTAATTGCTAATCCTAGAGGTTCACATTCTCTTTCACCTCACAAATATGTAATATTGGATCATCTTCCTCAATAAAATAAATGACCAAGTTAAATGTTTTTTGTCTCAAACTTCTAGGACTTCCAATGTTTCCCACAGATTTACATTCTGTCTGTTATATATGTTATATATGCATACACATGGATGAACATACTGCATGTGTGAGTGTGTGTGTAGGTGCATGAAAAAGGAGGCACGCTTTCCTAAATTAGGAAATAATACTGCTCACAAGGTCTTCCTCTGAAAATTTCCTTTGCAAGAAATTATGTATTAATATAATCAGCTGCCTCTCCAGTGAGCCTTTCATTCCCAATAGACTCCAATTATATGGTCTTTTGCTGCTGCCAGTAACATGAAACAGTTCTCCACCTGCAGCAGATTCTGGTTAGAGTCACCCTTCAACTCCAAGACGGTGGAGCTGGAGTCTGTATGGCCATTACATGACAGAGACACTGAAGAAGCAGCTGAAAGATATTGAGGATTGCCAAAACAAGGCACCTGACAGGACAACAAGAAATGGGAATAGTTGTGGCTAGCCGACATTTCAAAATAAGAGCAAGGACATGAAAAGACACATATACGTCAGCAGCCTTTAATATACCTGGATAGTAAACTCATGTAACATCTATGTGTGGAAAACACTGACTTCTGTGAAAATCTGATGACTTTTTAGGTCATATTTATGCAAAAATATAGAAAATCTCAACAAAAAACTTTGCCCTGCAACTGTATGTGACAAAACGTTCTGTTTATCCTTAATTAGTCACATAGAGCATCGCCGCTCAGGAAGTTTTACAATCTGCATGTTTCACAGAATCTGCTCTCCTTCTGTTTTACTTCAACACGCTCGTTCATCCACTGAACGCAAAACACAACTGTGACTGAGCTAAGTTAGATTGAACTCCCTCCAGAGTTATGATGGCATTGAGGCAGTCACTCCATCTGTGTTTTTAAACCGTAAGGAAAGAGGGGAAAAAAAATAAAGAAGGATAAATTGTATCTCATCCAAGTAGAGGATACACATCAGAGAGATTAGCTTGCACAGATGTCACATTAAAAAGCCCCCAAAGTCCCATTCTCCTCCTTTTCCTCATCCTCATCTTCCTCCTCTATTGATGAGCTTGCATTGTGCTTGTCTCCTGTCTGCATCAAAGCGACACCCCTGCCTCTCATCCTGATTAGTTGTTGTCCCCGTCCGCCGCCTAGAGGTCTAACCCCCTCCTTTTTTTCTCTCTCCATTCTTCACCTATATTCATTTTCTCAAGCTTACTCTCTCTCACTGTCGCCTCATCTGTCCCTGAGTCGTATTCCACATATCCCTGCATGTCTTGATCTCATTTCCTTTCCTTTTTATTATTTTTTTTTCTGGATCTGTGCTTTGAAATGTGTTGAGGTGAGAGGAGGATAACAAAAAGGAGGGAATGTGACTTCCATTTAACTGTAAAGAGAAAAATGACAAAGGGAACCAAAAGGAAAGGCACTGGAATAGCATCTCCATACTATTCCTCTCCTGTACTCAGCAGGAGCATTTAGATCCTTTGAGCTGCATCATGTCCAAACACACTTTACAATGGCCTCAACCTGTGCTTAAACCCTCCGAAAGGTCGACAACACTGCATTAGTGGAACTTTGTTTTCACATTTACCAAGCGTATATGCAATGTTGTTGTGTTTTCACATAGACATAGGTTTAAAACACAGAAATAAGGCTATTGTAAAGCAGTGCAACGACAGAAACCACATTTTCAGAGTCAACAACCAAAACACCCTATCATTTCCACACCAGCAGAGCCAAATCCCAGATAATAAATATGTATCATTCCCCAGTTTACTTTGGTTAACTGTGAAAAAAAGAAAAGCCAGGGGGTGGAAAATAAGATATGAAACCCACAAACTCGTCTCTGTGTTTGTGTACTCATTATGAGGTGAGCCATCTGCTGCTGCCGACTTCTTTAAATACCTACACGGAGATTGACGCCTGCTGTAGCTCAAAAGCTCAGGAGCACAGTAAACAAGAGGCTTATAAGAATGGTTCACCCAAAAAACAAACTGTGGATAAATGCACCTTTTAGACAGATGATTTTTTTTACTGCTATATATCTGTTTGGGACATGTTAACAATACATATGAATGTCTAACATATTGGTTTCTGGTGAAAGTAAACAACTCACTCTGTTGAAAATGACACAAGTTTGAAGAGAAACAGTTTCCTTTGGATTTTTTGTATATTTTTTCCTACATCTTTTTCCACAATACAGCATTTAGTCAAGCTGATAAGACCTATCACCTAAAGCTCTGCAGCATTTTGGGAGAACCACCTCTTTATGCATGTGATTATCTGCACAAAACTACTCATGTAGGTATACAAAGAAACTTGAGTGCAGCACAGGAAGGATAATCTCAGTTTTAGTGGAGAGAATATGAAGCTGGTGCATTCCATAGCAGACAAATATATTTGCATAGAAACACACATAAGGAATACAGTACCAATTATCGCACCAACCTGGGGATGAGAATGAGGGCTGCATGGGATTTCAGCTCAGGGTTTATAGCTCTCTGTCTTGGAAACAAAGGACACTCTCTCGTCTGAAGAGAGCTGCTCAAATCCCAAATGATTCGAGAAGCAGATTTCACACGTCTCTGTTTGTAGTATAGTTGAACTGTGTCGCGTGTTCCTGTGTGCCCACATCTACATATGTGTGCATTAATTATTTATGTGTGTCCACAGCTAGAAGCAAGTGTTTTCTGATGTTTCCACATAAAGAAAAAAATATCCCTGTGCACTTTGTTCTGTGGAAGTTAGGTGGCTGTTTTGAAACCTGCCAGTTCCTTTGCAGCACCATGCACACATGCTTTCTATACACACACACACAGACACACTCACAGAAAGCTATGGATCTTCTCTGCAAGATTGTGTTATCACGCAGAGACAAGTATTGGATGGCGAGCGAGCAGCCTGGTGGAGACAAAAGGCCTCGCCAGGAAAGATGGGAACTTAATTCTCATCTATTTTTCATGTAGAATCTTGTGCAAACAGCAGAGCCAACTGCTGCCGAGGGTTGAGAAGGGGTCCGCCACTCCCTCCGTGAAATGCACGGCAAGTCAGAAGTGCAAAGTTTTGAATGCATTTTAGAATCAGTGAGATGGACTGAAGGGGTAGTATTAGGTAAAAGGGCAGCAGTGAGCAGTGAATAGAAAATGAGAAAACTTCTCACTTCTCACTCATCTGTGAGTGAGAAGCTTTGACAGGTACTATAAAAGAAAGCTTAAAAGTATTCTGCAGATCAAAGTCACTTTTAAAACTACTCCAAGACTGATATTCTAATTGCCAAACACAGACTCTTTTAAAGATGCTACACAGGGCATTTCAATGCCAGTAAATGACTTTTACAGATCAGGATAATTACTAGACGGCACTCTGTATTTTTCCCCTCCATACCTGACACCACAGCATCAGGTGGAAAATATGTTTAATTATTTTATACCACAAAACAGGAATAGCTTACCAATTATGACAAAGGAACACTAAAATATTAAAATTAAAGAAGATACAGAAATAAATAGGGATTAAATAAATAAGTAAGTAAGCAAATACATTTTTTAAAAAGGGGAAAATATATGAAGGAAAATAAATATGGGAGCAAATTAAATGAATTAGGTAAAATTTTAATAATAAATAATCCTACATTTATTTATTTAGAGTTTTTGGTGGTGGTGGTGGTGGTGGGGGGTGGGGGCAGTTTCGGTCCTCCATACTTTCCAACTTTCCTATTCACTTGAATGCCAGAAGGTTTCTTAATTAAATCCTGAAAAGTACTTGAGAAAAACGCTGACATTTGACCACATTCCTCACACCTGTTTCCGGTCCAGGTTTAGATACCTGCTCCATTATTTCTGCAGGCAATGAAAACACGAGAAGCTTCTACAAAGCTGGCACTAAGCCTCTGAAATCATTCTTTGACCTTTCACCTTTCTCAGTGCAAGTTTTTGACAGGTGTTGAGTTAGAGAGTAATTTAAGACCAGCACGAATTGCTTAATAACAGCCTTAACCTTCTGGCACAAAGAAAACAAAAAAGGTGAGGGCTTCTTTATTTCATATCTATGGATACTTGGAGGTCTTTGCTCACATATCAGCATTATGTTTGTTATATATTATACCCGTCTGTCACCATTCCATTTCAAAGTTTCTTCCCACCTTATCTGATTTCTTTGGGATAATAAAAGCCACAGAAGTGAAGAGTTTCACATGTGGAAACTCTCCAAGCTGCTCGTAACTCCTCAGCTCTTCCCGGGTCACTGCTGTAGCCAAGGCTAGCACACTATGGCCTCTTTACTGAGGAATGCTGCGGTTTTTTTCAGTTTACTTGTACTTTAGCCAAAACCTAGCAACTGTCCTTATTGTGAGTTATTCTGTTGTTTACTGGGCTTATTCTTTTTGCTGACTGACTGGTGAATAAGGATGTGAATTCAGAATCAGTTCCAAATTGTTCAGTTGATCTAAATCGAATGCCTCCAAACTTGTCAATTCCTTTTTTCAATGCAGCCATGTTTTTTCTGACTGTTGTGCATTGCAAAACAATGACACCACATTCATGGCAGTGGAGCTTTTGCACATGAGGAACACGACAGTCTTTTTTTCATTCTCATTTCCACGGCATCAAATACTGCCGTTTGTTCAAAGCAACTAGTGTACAACAGATATGCACAAGGTTTTCTTTGGCATCTTTGCTATAATGCACTGGTTTGCATGTTTGGATGTTCTCGTCATGCCTGCGTGGGTTTTTTTCCATTTAAAAAAAGAAATTAATTAAAAATAAATAAATAAATAAAAAGATGCTCGGCTAATGCTGTCTATCTTCGTCCAGACTACTCCTGCAAATCTCAAGAGTTCCTGATTAATAAATGCAGAATAAAAAAAACATGGATGCTAATAAAAAGAACCCTTGGTATCACATTTAAATGCACAGGTTAAGCACAAATTTTCAACGTGCAAGTTTATTGTTGTATATGGGCATACACAGGCAGGACCCACAAATATAGAAAATGTGTTTTGTTTTGGGTTTTTCGTTGGTTAAACATATTAACTATGTCATCTAGACAATACAATTCTCCCAAGCTTCCAGCCTATTCAGCCAATCAAGATACAGTATACCAGTGTCACTGGCCAGCAGGCTCAAAGTTAAACCCTCACTTGTGGCAGGCCTATGGTAGTTGTCTTGGTAAGTTAATTTTCTTACAGGATGAACTTTCACACTCTTAATATGCTATTATGGTATGGCACAGCATCAGCCCAAGTACTGAGTGTGTGGTTATGGAACAGTGTCAGCAAGCTTTGGTTTTGAGCAGGTTTAGCAATGTTTCAAGCTCAACACTGCCAACAACCTTTGAAAGTATGCCAATGCAGAAAGTGTTTGGCTGGAGTGTAAGTACCTGGCTGTGTTCGAAGCAAAACATCGCTATTTTAGTATGTTTGAGTTGTTTTTTCCCCACTCACACCACACGTGACACTTAACGCATTAAGACTGAAAACAGATTCAAAACTTCATCTGAGAGCTGTGTGGTCAGGTCAAACTCATTCAGCTCAGCCAATTTAAGACACATCATGAATATCAATCAGTCGTTTGCATTCCTAGAGAAAAGGTCTAGAAAAAAAAAATGGTGTTTAAGGTTGCTCATTATCATAATGATGTTAAGAGTGAGAGTCATCACTCACTAATGAGGTAATGTATTAATTGCTAAACAAGTTAAATAGGGCGAAAGACAATGTCAGCACATAGATAGACACCAGAGAAAAAAGAAGAAAAACACAATCACACAAACAGCTCTTGTCTTAAGAGTTACGGTAAAGCACATTGATATTGTGAAGTTAATGAATAGCAACTTCATAAGCAAATGTAATTTAGATTAGGGACTAGTGAAGATATCACATTTTCTAACAAGGGTTACACAGACATCTGTCATTGTAATTTTAACACTCCCCCAGAAGTAATAAATAAGATTAACACATGTGTGGATTCATTAACAGAGGTGACAAAACTTGCCACAGCAAACTGATTTGGCTAGGCGACAGTAAAACAGGTTTTCTCATTACCATTTTGGCATCAAGGCTCTTCCCTTTGACAGACGGATGTAGATGAATACAGACAAAAAGATAAATTAAATTAAAACTGCTCGCAGTGAAATTCAGAAATGTAACCTCCTAAGTAAAACCGTGATTGTCACGTTTAATACCTTCACATTTACACAACAGGGCCACACTGAGATTTGCCAAGCCAGTAATTAACTTTACCAGAATCCTAAAAGCACAAAGGGTTCTGAAGGCTTTCTAGCTCTTTGGTACCATTATGGTAACAAACTAGGCTTTTTTTATAGCCTTGTTTGGTCCTCATATAGAAACCCCTTGCTTGTTTTTACACTAAAATGGTGAGCCCAAGAAATTGCTGCTTGGTACCATAATGGAAAGTGTAGAAAACCTGGTTTTCTTTGCAGCAGCAGACCTTGTTTGGCCTCCAAGTCAATGCTTCACCCAGTGCTGACATTACCAGCCTGTTAAATGGACATTACCAGTTGGTACATGGCAATGAACCAGCATTTACTGTAGCACTTTCCTAGTCTTACTGACCCCTCAAAGCACTTTAGCCACATTTTACCATACATTCATACAGCGCTTTATTCTGTACACTTAGGCATCTACCTTTCATCCATGGCCAATTTAGAATCACCAGTGAACCTAACATGCGTGTCTTTGGATTACTAGTACATATCACCAGTAAGTGTCCTCTGCTACATTCTAGTTGACTCACTGGGCTGTTATCCATGATCAACAGAGAAAAAAGCAAGTAAGCTACTTTCAGCTGCTACTTTATTCACAAGGGGTCACCACAGCGGGTGGATCTGCATGTTTGATTTGGCAGATTTTTACGCCAATGCCCTTCTTGATGCAACCCCAGAGAACAACACAGATTTTTTTAGGACACCTCCAGTAGTTGCAAAAAGAAGTGCATGTAAAGCAAGCAAGCATTCTGACCATTGCTTCCATTCAACAGGGTGCACGGAACAACCTGCATTAAGTAATGTCATATCTAATATCTAGGAGGCTTGAGGAGGCCACCTACAGGTGAAATCTATGGGACTGATAGCATCCAATGAATGGGCTAATAAGATTTAAAATAAGGTGAAAGACCTTGAATGAAACTGCGTTCAACACCCTCTAAAACCTGGCTTCCATGAGGAAACAGTTTGGGGAATGCAATGGATGTATACAGCTTTTCAAAACCTTGTAATGAAAAAAAAGCACACTAGTCCTTGCTTAAGGACATCACCAGGTAGGCCAGTTTCTCGCACTTCTATATAGAAGTAAATCTACACGTCTACAAATCCTGACAGTTTAGCACTGGGTTTGAAAGCTCTGGCCTTCCCTGTGGGGTATCATTAGGGAACTCCATGGTTAGTCCTGCCAGCCTTGTATAAAAAGCTCAGCTTGGGCCCAGTGTGGTGAACCCCCTACTGGGATTGTTGACTCTTGAGTGGACAGCAGGATAGCGGAGGTACTTACCTTGGCCTTGCGCTGTTTGAGGGAACACAGAGATGAGAAAGAAGCCCAGCAGGCAGAGACTCAGTCTGACTGTGAACTGCATCCTGATACCAGCAGACTGGAGGACACGATACACCTGATTGGGAAAGGTGTACAAGAGGAGAAGGAGGACAACAGAGTGGAAGAAAGAGAGAGGGGAAAAAAGGAGCAGGAAAGGACAGGTGAGTAAGGACAAGAGATGAAGGAGGAACAGGAGACAGAAGTGAGAAAAGCCAGAGAGGAGAGGATGACAAAGGAGAGGGTAAAAAAAATGGAAAAGGGAGTGGGGGTATGGGGTAGGTCAGAGGATGGTGAAAGAAAGAGAAGGAGGGAAGAATACGTGAGGAAGAAGGACGAAGGGAAATCAGGATGTGAGAGAGGATGGAGTAGTGCGATGAGAAAGAAAATAAGCAAAAGGGAGGGAGAGAAGGAAAGAAGGGGGAGTGAAAGAAAAGAAGATGAAGACATAGTGGGATGGAGAAGAGGGGCTTTAAACAGTAGTAGGACTTAAAACTCTTTATATGGCATCTACTTATCCTGTTATCAAAGGTTATGTTGCAAAATTAAGGCACTTAGTACTTGAAATTGAATAATTTTTGTTCATGGTTATTAATCCAGTGACAGTTAAAATATATTGTACTTTATTGTGAATATATATCTAAAGGCATTCTGTTCTATTTACCATGCATGTATGGGTTTGTAAATTTGATTCAAAAAAGGTTAGTGGAGATATGAATTGGGATTTCCATAGAAATGTCATGCTCTGATCATTAGCAATTTTTAATTACAATGCCCCTCCCATCAAATCTATTTCAATTTGATACTACACCGGGTTACAATTTCAAATGACTTTAAGCTCTCATGACACAATTTCCTTGCCATAGCTGGAAATTAGGAAACAATTTTTGGATCAAGGCAAAGGAAATACAGTCCTGACTGCAAAACATGCAGAAAACAGGGTATTGTCATGATCACACACGTTACTCGTGTAAGAATTTCAAGGCGCATAAAGCACGTGGCTTCCTGCAGATGGCTGAGCGTGTTTATGTTAACTACTCTCATATATCAGTCCTGTTTTTTTTAATTTAAAACGTTAAAAGAAAAAAATATATAAAATTCTGATTAAAAAATGAAAAAACTGGCTGTACTTACGAGTTCATTACAGCACCTACACACCTGTCTCAGAAAAGACTATCTGTTTCTGACTACTTCTGCAGCCAAATAAATAGGCCCTCAGCCAATTTTCAGTTACTTATTGACATTAGTGACTATCACAAATTGCTATTTTCACCATATTAGTATTAAGACAAGCTGTCCCTGTGGTGATAAAACAGATTTACAATTATAGAGGTACCGAGAGCAATCCTGCTTCAAGGTGCCTGAAGAAAATAAACTTAGAATTTAAAGGGGGGAAAAGGAGAAACGAGTATTTAGTGACCAGTTTATGTAATAAACAATGGCAGAGTAACGGCTTGTACTGTAAGATGTAATACTGCTTCTAACACGTGGTCAAGCAGCTCTAAAGATCTTTTAGGGTTATGAATACAGTGACAGTTAAAGCAATCACTCTCAGTAGGGATAAGGGCAAGGTACTGTGCCTACAGTGGCATCGGTTTTTGCGCACTCACAGCATGCACGGCCATCCAGTACTAAACAAATACCATAACAGATATTACATCATTGCTTTCTTTCGTTGCACTTCTTGCTTACAGTAAATAAAAAGCAGCGGAAGTTTTTCTTAATTGAAACGACCCCAGGTGAGGTCTGCACGCTGCGCCACCAGCAGCTCCACAGCGCGTGGTGCGCTGACGTGGAGAGAAAAGCATTTATACATTTTTTTAAAGATGATTTTTGAAGATTTGTGCAGTGTGTGAATAAAGAACAGCTTTACCTGCTCAGATCATAAGTTTCCAGGCTCCGCAGCTCTCCTCCTGACAGCTGTGTGGCAAGCTCCCCAGTCCCCACAGCGACTCTGATCCAGACTGTTCACCAACTCTCCGCTGTCTACCTCGAGACAAGCTACACAGACTCATGCACGGGACTACCGGTTAATAATTTCAAAATAAAATTATATATGAATTATGTTCCTGTTAGTTCGCCTTGCAGTAACATATCTCAGCCTTCTTGGCCAGTTGTGCACTCACTTGCCATCAAGAAAGTGTGTCACAAATGAATCACAAACGCACTGGTTAGACCTAGCATCAGATAATATGAAATTGCGGTTGGTGTATGGTTTTTCTAACTGGTTTTGTTAGGTCCATGTTTGAATATTGAATCAAATAGTAATACATACAACAACTGCAGGTTTTTAATACTTTTTGCACATTAACTTCTTTTCTTAAGGATGATGCATCCAATTCAGTGGAATCTGAACCCTTTTGCCTACAAATGCACAGTCAAAAATCTTGACCAACCTCCCAGTCAGCTGCTCCTGAACCTTTCCAAACACATGTGTAATCACTTGAGCACACTTGAGGGCAAACTTTCAGCCACTGCAATCTATGAGCACCACAGTCCAGAAACTATGAAGAGAAATCTTACCTAAATGGGATTGTATGTTTTTTGTTTGTTTGTTTTATGGCAAGTTGTAATTAACACGTTTATCACTACCTAAAAAGATTACATGTAGAAATAAATCTACTAAAAAAATAAAAAAATAAATAAAACTAATAAAGGCTAACATCCAGATTTTAGGAATCTTAGAGTTTGTTTTGTATATAAAAAATACGTCCTTATAACTGAATATTTTTACTACTTATAATGTTTAGAACTTGGTAGACCTGTGAGCCATTGCTGTGTGAATTTCTGGATTCTGATTTTACTTTGGGGCATTTTATTTTAATATCCTTTAATGTCCTCAGTCATTTTATAAACAGGCTACATAAAACCTGAACATCCATTTGGAGGTTGGTTCAATGAGTGTTACATTTTCTCTTTTAATTTGAAGGCAAAAGTGCCTCACTTCCCATCTCTCTGTGGTACTCTGTGCTCAGCTTAACTCTGCCAGTAGGTCTCCCTTCAGTTGAGACTTGCAGTGGATTGATGGGTGTTTCCCGCCTCATTCACCATCCACGCCTGCAGCTATTCATTCCTTTTACCTCGTTTAAAGCGAGGCGAGGCAGCAGAAGAATGCGTTTGAGCGGCAGGCAGGTTGAGGAACAAAATGTGTTTCTGTGACCCCTGGGTAAATGCTCTAAGACTCCCAGTATGACCCAGTTAATATACTTCCATCAGTTTGGGGCAGGTGGCTCGTTGTAAATCAAAAATTCATGATAATGGAAGATGAATGGAAACAATTATTGTGAAACATTGTTGGTTGAATAGCAACTGTCACTAAGGTTCACTGGAGGGTGGTGAAGGGATGGTGGAGTAGAAACACAACCAGTGAGCTGTAGCTACCAAATCAAAAATAAGAATCCATAAATGGAGCACTAAATATCTCCATTTATGTGCTTTCCCCCCTTCATTTCAGAAAAAAAATGAACACAATGCAATAAATTAAACACTATGTAAAACTGAATATAGTACAAAGAAAACATGAAATGTTGAAACCGAGAAATGTTATTGTTGCTTTGAAAAATATATGCTTATTTTTAATTTAATGCCTGCAGGATGTTTTAAAAAGGAGCCTGTTTACCCCTGTGTTGCATCAGCTCTTCTTTTGGCAACACTCTGTAAATGTTTGGGAACTGAGGAGACCCAATTTTCTCCCAATATTGGATCTCAGCTTCTCAACAGTTCAGGCCTCTTTTGTCCTGTTTTTTAAATTCACTACAGAGCCACGTTGTTGGATATGTGCAGAATGTATTGCTGAAATAATCAAGACTGAAAAAGACAAGGAAAAAGTGTTGCTCCAAAATCTGTAGGCTGTATATCATTGAGCATTAATGGGGCCTTCACAGATGTGCAAGCTGCCCATGTCATGTTAAATTCTGATTGGTCAAACCACAGGACAGTTTTCTACTCTGTCTCATTCCATCTTAAATGAGCTCAGAGATGCAGCGGCATTTGTGAATCGTACACTCTATTCCCAAAAGTGTTCACTCACCCATCCAAATCATTGAATTCAGGTGTTCCAATCACTTCCATGGCCACAGGTGTATAAAATCAAGCACCTAGGCATGCAGACTGCTTCTACAAACATTTGTGAAAGAATGGGTTGCTCTCAGGAGCTCAGTGAATTCCAGCATGGTACCGTGATAGGATGCCACCTGTGCAATAAGTCCAGTCGTGAAATTTCCTCACTACTAAATATTCCACAGTCAGCTGTTCGTGGTATTATAACAAAGTGGAAGCGATTGGGAACGACAGCAACTCAGCCACAAAGTGGTAGGCCACGTAAAATCACAGAGCGGAGTCAGAGGATGCTGAGGCGCATAGTGCGCAGAGGTCACCAACTTTCTGCAGAGTCAATAGCTACAGACCTCCAAACTTCATGTGGCCTTCAGATTAGCTCAAGAACAGTGTGTAGAGAG
>VUQI01014042.1:2696-17186 GCA_015106735.1 Paratilapia polleni
CTGACACTGGGTCCTCATCAGGTGCAGCGCTGGAATCAGCAGCAAGCAAACAGGCTTTTTCTGGTGTCCAGTGCAGAGTCTCAGAGCTACTAATGCAGTGTCTGTCAAAAACAGTAACATCATCAGGTTTAGTGGAGACTTACCCGGCTTGTGAGGCAGTCAAATATTTGGCCTGCCCACCAACAACTGTCTCCACTGAGAGGCTCCTGAGCCCAGCAGGAGATGCTGTCGCTCCAGATCACAGGCTTCTTCCTGTCCATGTGCTGCAGCTGGTTTTCACCAAGCACAATTTGATGAGATTTTTATTAAACGTCAGTCTTATGTGCCTTTTTCCCAGAGGTTTACCTCTTTTTGAACCTTGATGAAGTCAAATACATATGAATAAAGCTGGGTGTTAGTATTTTGGAGCTGACAAGTGGAGATTCTGTTTAAAGTGGAAATAAATATATATTTTTACACGTAAAAGTTAGGCTTTTTGTCCTATGCTCAGTTTAATTGATCTGCATCCAAAAAGTTTCAGTTGAGGGATTTTGATCACTGTTTCTTGGCTTTTTCTTTTTTTTTTTTAACCAGTCACCACATTGAGTGGTGACTATTTAATAATATTTAAATTACTTAAATGTTTTTTAAATTGTGTGGTAAAACATGTTGCAATATAATAAATAATGTTAGCTACATGTGTACTCCTTTTAGTTGGCATATGTGGACAGCTGGAAAAAAACGTTTCTACATGAAACTGCTCACAACAAGGTTTGGGACTTATTTATTTGTTGAGTAACTGGGTCCTGGTTTGTGGAAAGAGGCCTTTCTGCTGAGTTCTTCAAATTTATATTTTTGCACAAGACAAGTGGCCTCTTGTTTTGTAGTTTCATCACTGGACACTTCACACCAAAATAATCCACAGGGATAAATAGCAACACAAGCCACAGGAAAAAGAAATAAATTTGGCTTTGGTCCGAACTGTCCCTTCTAAGTTGAGTGGGTTTCTTTTTTTTTAGATTTTTAAAGAAAGCATCACAGAGGCTTTTAAGTGCACTTTAGGTTTAATTCTTTAAACACTACAAACATTACACCCATTTTATTAGCAGTAATTGGTGCAAACATTTGAAGCAATTTAAAATATCGCATTGCTGCTTTCTTACACAGATTTTTGTTTCCTGTCTTGCTTCAGGTTGTCAGAGTCATACATGTGAAATTATGTACAAGCCTAATCTATTAAACAAGTTCTTGCTCTTTTCACGCTTTAAATGCTATATACAACTTGAAATACCTTTGAAGTTTCTATTTATGCTAGTATAGAGGACCCAGAGAGGCTTTGACGTGATAACAAACAGGTAATTCGATGTTGTTGTTGTTGTTTTAGAGAATTCAAATAAAAATAGCTGTATCCTTTAAACTGATAAGTAAATGATGTGCAAGTATTTTAATTATACACACCATTCCCAAATAAACAGTGGGAAATAGCTAGGAATAAATAGCTAAATTCACATTTTAAATTATTTAACCAAGTGAAACAGAACCCAAGGAAAAGTTAAAGGTGCATTTTGATTTATATTCATTTACCATCTCTAATAATCATTTATCTGGCACCCAGAGGTATTTGTTATGGCACTTATATAATCTGCTGTGCGATGCTGTTGTCTACGTCCACTTCTTACAAAAACTGTTCTGCGAAAGTGATGTAGAAATATATTTGTTTCAGCCATATTAATTCTCCAACTTCAAATCAATTAATCAATGGCTTTATAATCATTAGTAAGGCTCTCTACTTTTTTCTACCTGTCCTCAGGACAGTGAAAACTAAAATCAGCAGGGAGTAACTTACTTGCATTACTATGCTATTCATAACAAAGCCAATAAATCAACTAAATGTCTCTCTTAATGTAGCTATTAATGAAAAAGTCATTCAAACTATTCTCCTCTTGACTTTGTGTCTAAGGCAGAGATACTTTTATCTTTTCTATTGGTACCAAATGTAGAGAATCAGGACCTCCAGTTCTTGCTAATATTTAAAGTGAGTCGCAGTGTTTTTCATTGCATATCAGGTTGATTATGTCACAGTGATCTCCTGCAGCAGATCAGCAGGGAAGTAGCCCAGCTTGCGTCCAGTGCTGACCTTCAAGTAGCCGCCTTTCTCATCTCCTTTCTTCACCACAATCTGAAACAAAGAGTGAAAACAGATCTAGCAACCTAGCTATTATAAAGAGCTCTGATTTACAGTTAGGTCCATGATTTGTTGGACACATTTCTTATAGTTTTGCCTCTATACAACACCACAATGGATTTTAAATCAAGCAATCCAGATGTGCTTGAAGTGCAGACTTTCAGCTTTGATTCAAGGGGTTTAACAAAAATGTTGCACTAGCTGTTTAGGAATTACAGTCATACTTATACATAGTCCCCCATTTTCAGAGGCTCAAAATTATTGGACAAACTAACAAAATGTTTAAATATAAGGATTGTTTTTAATACTTGGATGAAAATCCTTTGCAGTCAATGACTGCCTGAAGTCTTGAACTCATGGACATCACCAAATGCTGCAGTTCCTCACTTGAGATGCTCTGCCAGGCCTTTACTGCAGCCACCATCAGTTGCTGCTTGTTTGTGGGTCTTTCTGCATCCAGTTTTGTCTTTATTAACTGAAATGGTACTTTATTTCGGTTAAGATCAGGTAACTGACTTGGTCATTGAAGAATATCCAATTTCTTTGCCTTGAGAAACTGTTGGGTTCTTGTGCAGTATGCTTTGGGTCATTATCCATTTGGTCTGTGAAGTGCTGTCCAACCAGTGTTGCAGCATTTGGCTGAATCTGAGCAGAGAGTATAGCCCTGTACACTTCAGAATTCATCCTGCTACTTCTGTCAGCAGTCGCATTATCAATAAACTCTAGTGACCCGGTTCCTCTGTCAGCCATACATGACCATGCCATTATATTGCCTTCCCATCATTCTGGTACAAGTTAATCTTGGTTTCATCTGTCCATGGATATTTTTTTCCAGAACTGTTGTCTTTTAAATGTTTTCTGGCAAAGTCTAATCTCGTCTTCTTGAGTGTAATCAGTGTTTTGCACCTTGTTGTAAACTCTCTCTATTTACATTCATGAAGACATCTTTTGATTGTAGACTTTGACAGGGATACACCTACTTCCTCGAGAGTGTTAATGACTTGGTTAAATGTTGTGAAGTTATTTTTCTTAGCCATGGAAATAATTCTGTCATCATGCACTTTAGTTGTCTCCTGTGGTCTTTCAGGCCTTTTGGTGTTGCTGAGTTGCCCAGTGTATTCATTCTTTTTAAGAATGTACCATATTGGCCATTCCTAAAGTTTTTGCCAACTTTCTGATGGGTTTATTTTGGTTTTTCAGCCTAGTGATGGCCTCCCTCACTTGCACTGACATCACTTTGGGCCTCATATTTAAAATTACAGTGAAAAGCTAAAAAATACAAATTCAATACTTTGAATTGACTTCAGATATTATGTCTGCTTTATTTGTCATGAAATAATGAGGGAGCAGACTTCACATGGCTATGAAACTGCTGTCAGTCAATTGTCAAATTAATTCTGAGCCTCTGAAAATGGGGGACTGTGTATAAAGATGGCTTTAATTCCTAAACAGTTAATGCAATACTTTTATTGAACCCCTTGAATTAAAGCTGAAAGTCTGCACTTCGGTCGCATCTTGATTGTTTGATTTAAAATCCATTGTGGTGGTGTATAGAGGCAAAATTACAAAAGTTGTGTCTTTGTCCAACAAAGTATGGATCTAACTGTATGTTACTGCCTCTCTTAGCAGTCAGCTGTTTAGTAAAACATTAATAAGATTTGCGCAGCAAGCTGGTGTAGTGATGTTGACTTCAGATCTGGGTAGAAACATTTATTGGCAGATATGAAACCTTTTCAACCTTTAAAAAAGACATTACACAGTTTTTGTGAAAAATCTTATTAGAAGGGAAAATGATGCATGTTCCTGTACACACACTTCCCATTATTTAAGTTACCTGATCTTTCTTAAGTGTAATTTGTCCCATCTCTCTGTTTCCTACAAAGGAGCGGGTCACCTTGTAGACTCTTTCTGATGCACGCACTTTTATTAGGTAGTTGGCTGGGAAGTAGCCCGTCTTCTCTCCCATCTTTCCCTGACAATTCAGTGAACAGAATTTGAGTCATCCCCAGTAGCAACACAAATTAAAGCAGAATTTGTAAAGCTTAAACAATCAAAAACTTCGACTCACCCTCCACCACTCTTCATTGGAGTCATCCAATACCGTGATCCGATCACCAGGGCTAATAAACACATTCTCAGTAAGTGTTTTTATCACTGCCTTTAGTTAAAATTCCCGTAATAAAAATTAAATGTGATTAAATTTAACAAATAAAAGAATAAATGTTTTAGAGTTAGTGTTAAGAATTGTTTATGTCTTTCAAACATACTGGAAGTCAAGGTCATCTTTCTCAATGGCCTTGAAGCGATACAGAGCCAGGTAATAGTGGGACTGGGAGAAAGTACCCTTAGTCTGTTAAAAAAAAAGCACAGATACCAATGCATATGACAAATGATACTGATTTAAAACAAAAAACATGCACATATGGTGTTACTTAGGGACAAAACTTTACATGCTTGAGAGTAATTGTACTGATTACCTTATCATCTGCTTTGTCTCCTCCTTTCTCCTTTTTATCATCAGGCTTCCCTGTTTGAGTATCAGACATAATCCAATCATATTTTTCATGACCAATTTGCATATTTTACACCACAGACAAAAGCTATTGGTGTAGTTCTACCTTCTCCTCCCTCCTCATTCTCCTTGGGCTGTTGGTTCTCCTCTTCCTCCTCTTCCATCATCATCATCATCTAGAGGACACAACACTGTTAAAATCTGTCCTTAAAGCTATTTCAATCACTGCATTTTCTTGATTACATAAAATGTATTTATCTTGCTTGCAGTGATTCAATCACTGAACATTTCTTAAATTCATAGAGTTTATGTTTTGATTAAAATGACAATAAATACTCACATTTTTCTTGTCATTTTCATTCTTCTTGCGCTCCTTATTTGCCATGATGACGCCAACCCGAAGGGTGTCGAAAACTGGGTCGTTCCGGTTTGGGTTGTCTGGTTAAGGACAGAGATAAAGATTTAATAGATTAACATGCAATATAAGAAGAACTGTACACTAGATTGTATGACTAGTAAGTCCATATCCTCAGAAATGCATATTAAACATAGCAAATATCAAAATTTAAATAATTTTTGCTGCTTTTTTTTTAACAGTGTCCTGAAGATGTAATTAATTTGTATTCTATTTTAGACTTTAAGAGGATTTTCCGAACCTACTTATAAACTTCTACTTTTAAAAATATCACTATATATATATATATATATATAAATAAAGTTGTACAATATTACTATATTATATGATTATTAAAGCAGTGGTTCTCAAACTGTTGGGCATAGAGTCACTAAAATACTGAAATGCAGCTTGTGAAATATACTGATTGTAATTGTTAATAAAGAAGAAATGCAGAGGACATGCTCAGTCTCCTTTGTGGTAGCGACATTGAATATAAAGTTAAGAAATCTCGATGAACAAAAGATATGCAATCCCAATTCCAAAAAAGTTGGGACGCTGTGTGAAATGTAAATAAAAACAGAATGCAATGATTTGGAAATCTCATAAACCCATATTTTATTCACAACTGAACACAGAAAACATATCAAATCTTTAAACTGAGACATTTAAAGATGGGCAGAGGTTCACCAAGCTGCAAAAAACTGTGTTTATAAATTGTGAAACAATTTCAGAATAATGTTCCTCAACGTAAAATTGCGAAGACTTTGAGTACCTCAACATCTAGATTCAGAGAATCTGGAGAACTCTCTGTGCGCAAGGGACAAGACTGAAAAGCAATACTAGATGCCATGATCTTCGGGCTCTCATGGAAAATCGTTGCATGGGGTCAGGAACACTTCCAGAAATCACTGTCTGTGGACACAGTTCACAGTGCCATCCACAAATGCAGGTTAAAGTTCTATCATGCAAAGAAGAAGCCATATGTGAACATGATCTGGAAACGCCATTGTCTTCTCTAAAGAGCCAAAGCTCTTTTAAAATGGACTGAGGCAAAGTGGAAAACTGTTCTGTGGTCAGACGAATTGAAATTTGAAATTCTTTTTGGAAAACATCGATGCCACGTCCTCCAGACTAAAGAGGAGAGGGACCATCCAGCTTATCAGTGCTCGGTTCATTTCTGATGATACGGGGGTGCATCAGTGCCTATGGAATTGGCAGCTTGCACATCTGGAAAGGCAACATCAGTGCTGAAAGGTATATACAGGTTTTAGAGCTCCCATCCAGATGGCATCTTTTTCAGGGAAGGCCTTGGATATTTCAGCAAGATATACTGCATCTATTACAACAGCATGGCTTCATAGTAGAAGAATCCAGGTGCAGAACTGGCCTGCCTGCAGTCCAGACCTTTCACTAAGTGAAAACATTTGAAATGAAAAATATGACAAAGAAGACCCGGGACTGCTGAGCAGCTAGAATCCTATATCAAGAATGGGACCAGTAACTGGTCTCCTCAGTTCCCAGACATTTACAGACTGTTGTTAAAAGAAGAGGGGGTGCTACACAGTGGTAAACATGGCCCTATCCCAACTTTTTTGAAACATGTTGCTGCCATCAAATTCAAAATGAGCTAATATTTTTCATGAAATAGTAAAATGTCTCAGTTTAAACATTTTATGTTCTATTGTGAATAACATATGGGTTTATGAGATTTCCAAATCATTGCATTCTGTTTTTATTTACATTTTACACAGCATCACAACATTTTTGGAATTATGTTGTATTGTCATTCAAGATTCAGAGGACTCACTTGGGTCTGGCTGGTCACTGCTGTACAGGGGAGAGCTGTAGGCCCTTCTGAAACCAGGCGGCTACAGGGAACAAAAAAACGAACACCATGAAAATTTCCAACCTTTTTTTAAAGTCTGTCTCATCGAGGGAAGTAAAAGGAAACTGCATATGTTGCAAATATAGTTTCAAATCCAGTGCACACCAGAGAACTCACAATTTTGCCAAAACACTTCTGGAACTCGACATATGACTGACATGAATGGTGGATGTTGGTCTTGCAGTTTTTACACCTCAGACAAAATTTGTTGTTCACTGAAGGATGAGGAGCCAACATTAGTGGTGCAAGTCAGAGACCGAGAACATAAACCTACGTGCAGAATTACATACTGACTGTCCATTTATATATCGTTAATATAATTACTAACACTTACAGACTATCATGCGAGCGCAGACGTCACAGAATTTGGGTTTCTTGCAGTAGTGGTCCTTGAACTTGTGGGGTCTGTCATTGACCCGGACAACAGGCTCTGTAGGAGGCTCTGGTTCCTTCTCCTCCACCTCCACTTCCTCATCATAAATGAAATAGACCTGGAGACCCAAAGTACATATCTCAGACATGCCATAAAAAACATATTCCAGAGGCAATGTTTTCAAGTGTTGCCTGAAGCATTCTTTCATAAGAGAAGGGATACTTCAGGCAACACATAAAGCAAGTATCATGGGGGAAATAAGTTGTTAAAATTTTTAAATATTGAACAAACTGAGCTGCCAGTGTCAATGTTCTAAGAAAGGGACAGGGATTAAATATCACATGATTATGAAATATTATGTGAAGTTCTTTTGCCTTGTTTGCTCATCAGCTGATACCTGATCTCTGTCTTACATTTTACTTTTTAGGACCTACAGAATAACATTTTGATGGCCCTCACAGATCAGCCAGCAGTGTTCATTTTTTCCAGAAGGTTGTATAAGACAGATACACTTAAGCTCATATTGTTTCCAGTTGATGCTGCACTGCAATCCTGTCCCAGCTGGTGGCTATTTTAAACAGCTCGGGAATGGCACTGCTAATAGTGGGGGGTTGACATGCTGCTGTCACTCACAGTGTCTCCGTCCTCCCTCACTACATTTTCTGGGGCTGGAGGGTTGTCATGGATATCCACAGAGTGTTTGTCATCATCCCTAATACACACACACATACACAGAAAAAACACACTCAGCCATGAGTAAGGTTAACTGGTGTGGCTATAGAAAATTACTTTGATGTATAATGTTTATTCTTAATAGTGTGTTCACTTTTAATTCTAAAAGTGGGACATGTAAGCATAACAACTCCTGAAGTGGGGGTACAAGGTTTTACCTAAAAAGGACATGTAAACAAGAACAATCACATATCAAACTGCCATTCCACCTTAAAATAGTGTAATGTAGATAATTTAATATAGGACTCAGTTTGTTCAAGGACACCCTTCTGGTACATTATCTCAAATGAACATGAAGCTGCTTTAGACATGGATGATTAATAATGATGCTTCTGTATATTTTTCAGACAGGGGTTACTGCAGCATTTAGCACACTTGAAATTGAATTAAGGCTTAAATGGTGAAGATGTGCCACAGTGAAGGCAATTAAAGTCTGTTTTTAAGAATTCTACTCACTGATCCATGGTATGATGTAGACAGCGTCAGTACAGCCCCACCTAGAAAGTAAACATTTAGGTATTGTTTGAGGTTTTTTTTCTCCTGAAAGATTGTGAGACAGTTTGATAAAAGTGGTAACATGAGTGAATGTTTTTTAAAGATGCACAGTATTACTAATTATTTGTTTGCTCAAAACTTTGAATAACTAATCTTGTCTCATATCCACTATTTTGTCCAGTTGTTTTCGTAGTCAATGTGATTGAAAAGCCAAATACATATTCCTGAACTATTTTAGAAGACAACTGAAAGAAAGAGCGGAAAATCAGCCTGTATTTGGTATTGATTAAACATGTATCAAAAATTTAAAATTTAGTAGCACAACACAGAATGTATTCTTGTGTCTGTATGCTCTTCCATATCTATAAACACACCGTGTTAGAATGTGCCTGTCTTCTATACTATTCTAGGGTTGTGAAATTCAATCTCATCACAGCTAAATTTGGCTGCCTTTGCCAGTCAGGTAAAAAAAAAAATTTAAAGTTAAAGAAAATTTTATAGAAACAAAAAAATCAGCGTTTGTAAACTAGCAGAGACATTCTCAGTGTGGAGGTTGCTTAGCCAGTGTTTTAAAACTAAAGTAACTTCACTAAAATTAATTCAAATGCTCATTTAAACTGACTGACTGTAACACAGGTCATGCATATACATTTTGCATTAAAAACACTCAGACTTCAAAATAACAGCAACAGCCTACCTATTGTCTAAATTTGTGCAGATCACACAAATCCGGTGTGCTGGCAAATCTCTGTGAATGGGTTTCCACCTGCTGTCAATGACCGTAGCACTATATGGTTAGTGTGTTACAAACCAGCTGACTAACCTGCCTCCTCACTTCAGGCCCTCAGGATGCCACACAGTCTGGTCCCTCTTATATTCTCTTTAAGTGTTTTCCAAAGTGACTTTGGGCTTGCAGTTTGAGCATATATCTGTAGTTGTGTATCTATGATTTTGTGTGTGTGTGCGTTTGTGTGCATGGCAGGCTGAGCAGTCATATGTCAAGCTGACACTTTGCAACAGCTGAGGACCTTGGACTGACCACCGATGACGAGGGGAAATCAGATACTTTTTCCCCCCTCTGTCTTCATTACACCTCTTTCCCCTTGTCCCACTTGTTCAGACAACAGCAACATATACCCACAGAAACAGGACCAGGCATCCATGGTATTTACTCCCTGTCATTTTATCCTTTGGAACCCAAACAAGAACAATGCATCACCTTTATAATAAACGTCTTTTTTTTTTAAATTCATTTTCCAACCCATGTTGTACTTGTGTGCATATGAATTATTGTGGAAGAGGTACAGAACCATACCTGAACTGAAGACACTGGGGTCATGTCCTCAGTAATTAATATTTTGCTAGGTGGCCACATTGAGCTTTTACTATAATCAACATAGTCACTCACCAAGCCAGCTACTGAACTTCCTTTGCAGACTTTTCTATATATGTAAGTACACAAGGAGGAATTGTTTGGGGTATTAAGAAATGCTATGCATTAAAATACATATAGGCCTAAGTGGGTATAGTATGATTAACTTTTAATTTCTATTTCAATATCTCAATAAGTCTGGGCTAAAATTGAGTGTAGACAGGTGGAAGTGAATCCACTATTGTTAACTGCAGACATGTTATTATTCTGTCATTATCATGTCCTCTATCAAGGAGCTCCACACTGCTTAATTCAGGTCTGTCTGGAACGCTACAAAGGTCCCGTTGCATGTCGGGTACAATATTCCTTAAGCATTTAATGCGCATGCCCAACAGAAAACTCCATTATTTTTTTGCTCGGAATTTGTAAGAAAAAAAAAACAGTGGGCAACTGTGAATTGGGGATTACATGGGTCGGTATGGTTGTCGGAATATATTTGAATGCTCCACGGTTTAGCAGAACTGAGAGCGAAGCAACGGCCGGATAGCTGCAGACCGGGAGCGGGACATCCTTCAGTCTTGTTGGGACACTTCACAATCAAGTAAATTTCAGTCAGTTAGCTCGGCTAGCTAGCCTAGCTGGTGGCAGCGTTAGCCCCGAGATCCCAGGCGCAGTAAAATGAAGCGTTATTGCCCTTTGTTTTTAAGTCGGACTGGCAGACGTTGTATGTGTACTGAGAGCTGAATGACCACACCACTACGGGAATTGGAATACATAATGACTTATTTTGCGCTCATTTATTAAAGTATCAGTCGTTTTCAAAACATTATCTGGCTAGCCCGTTTGCTAGCCAGCTAACTCTTGATTCTCCCGCGAGCCAGAAACGCGAAGACTCCAAAACTTCGCCAACACAGAGCCTGACGCAGTGAAAGGTTGGTAGGACCTGCTAATATTGACGTTAGCTAACCGATGTCAATAAATAAAGTGTGATGTATGTATCGGATTCATAAGAGCTTTTTGCAAAGCGGTATTGTGCATGTGTCGTTTGTTGTTACTGCAGCCAACCACCGCAAGAGTTTTGTATTGGAGTGTTTTGTGCGCCTGACAGCTGTCACGACAACATACTACAAAGTAGGGTAGCTTGCTAGCTTAGCTGTTAGCCTGGACGCTAGCTGCCGTGTATGAGCCGTGTACTTGGTGGGATATTGTCCCATACTTCACGCGACATATGTTATGAAATTAGGAAAAATGCTAATTCCGTTCAGGTTTAAATTCATTGCTCGTTCACGTTGCCAGCTTGTTAGCTTCTAAGCTGGTTGTTACAACTGCCTACACTGTAGCTAAACATTCAGTAAACTACGGGCCTAGCCAAACACACCCTTCTACTTCAAAGCAGCCAGAGCTTGCTCTGAAGTTCTTTTGGGGAGAGTAATGCATCTGATGTAGTTGTTTTTCCAAGTACGCTTAGATCAAATCTGTTACGGGACAGGTATATCGCATGATATCTTTACCATGGGGGTCCCTACCAGATTACATAATCCACCTCCACCTTTCTTTGCAGGCTCTCCATCTTCATCCATATCCCTACTCTGATGTGAACTGAACAGATACATCTGTAGGAGTCATCCTGTAAGTTGAGGATCTGCCTCATAGCTGAAGAAAGTCGAGCTGTTTGGACAAGTCAGGTTTTACTGGCAGTGTGCTTCTAACCCACCAGCATGTACACTGGACAGTGGATACCCTAGCCAAAACAGATCCTGGCTTCCCAAAGATGACAAGGTATGTAACATTTCTTTGTTTGTCTTTTTATTACATTATTTTACCTTGACAGTAAAACAAGAAATCTTGCTTTTGCAGTGGCCACACCCCCTTGCATTATGTTTACATCACATTCATTCTGTAAAGGCTTGTATTATCTTCAGCACAGACTTAAGAAAAGTAAATGATGGGTACTTTGCCACAACTTTTTTGACACACAGAAGACAGCTGAAAAGTAAAGTAACTGATGGTGAATTAGTGCAGTGTAATTAATGTGCAATCCTTCCTGTGTCCATCTTGCTTGACTGAGTTAAATCTCGGCTGGTTTCATCATGGTGCATAGGTTACATTTTGTAATATTTGATATCTGACATTGATATTTGGTGTTGTGTAGTAATTTGAAGATGACCTCAGCATTAAGCTTGCAGGTTGCTTTAAATAAAACATTACTGATTGCAAAGACTTTACTACAGAAACATTCACCCATCTTTAATGCATCCATGTGTTTACTTATTCAGTGATTCACACTGAAGCTCAGAAACTACTCTGATACATGCACCATATATAGTTAAATAAGGAGAGATCTTTCAGAAGAAAAGAGCAAAATTTATTGCAGTAGCATGAGCATGAAAAATTGAAGTGTTTTTCCAGTTAGACTCCAACAAGTCCCAGATGAAGGTGGTGGAAACGAGTAAGCAGCTGGCTCATGGAGGCTTCGGTTTAGACGCCTTTAACAACCCGGATAATTTCAAGATAGGGAAGATGAGGGAGCAAGATAGATGGCTTGAAACGCACAGCAGATTACAGTTCATTTATAGGAACTAGGGGTTCATTGGCTTGGAGAATGAAGGTAGACAATTTATTGGACAAGACTGATGACTATGGAATTAAGAATGAGACAGTGTGGGTAAAAAAGAGGTGATAAAGAAAATGTACCAGTAGCTCACATGACCCAGGAACAGAGACAGAGCAGATCTTCGTTATTGATCTTTTACATACAGTTCATCTGTATGTATACATATGTTTTGCTGATTTTGGGCCATAACACTAAACACGAATAAACCTTGAAACTTGAGTGTTACAGACATAGGTCAAGTGTAGTACCAAAGTCACATTCAAATGTGATTTTGAAAGTCAGTGTTGAATACAGTTTCTGCTGTAATATATCTTTTAATAATTTTTTTCATGTTATAGACTAAAGCAACATTTTAAATCTTGGAAATTACTTTAAAAGTTATTTCCTCCAAAAGGAGTATGTAGCATTTTACTTTTTTATGCCACATGCCACATTTTTTATATACCACATGGGCTAAAATGCCCTCAACGACAGTCTCCGGTTTGACTCCTGATAAGCAGAATTGTTACTGCATGTCGCCCCCACACTCCCTCCCTCCTTATTTAAAAAGAAGAGATGTGTTAACACTGTGCTGCTTTTCAAGGTGCTGGCAGGCCGCAGCTACAAAATGATGGGAGGCAGTGAGACTGTCGGTGGGGACAAGGATGGGGTCCACACCGCTGCAATACACGTCCCCATCGGCTGGCAGAGAAGAGTGGAAGGAGGGCAGGTGATCTATGTCAGGTGCGTTGGTTCCACACGTGAGCTTGCTGGCTTTTTGGATTTTTTTTCCATGAAAGATATCCCTGTCAGCAAAGAAGACAAGACAATGTTTGAGGCACTTGTAGGAGTGCAAAGCGAGTAAAATTATTTTTGTTAATTTCAATTTTCTGTTTATTCTAGTATGTTAGTATAGTTTGGATAAGCAGAAAAAGATGGATGGGTGGATGTTAGTTTAAATACTGACTCATTTGAGCACACCATGTCTTTGTCAGGGCGGAAACAATTATATGCCTGACTGAATTAAGCTTTTTATATATATTTTTATATATATATTTTTATATATATTTTTATATATACATCTTGTTTCTCTACCAAAGAGAAGCATTTTCTTTTCTTTGTCTTTATAAGTTGTTCAAGATCACTTAAAGGCTTCTTTGATTCACTGCAGGTGTACTGCACTCTGCACACTTGACCTCCTCTTTTGCTCTGCAAGGATTCCCCTTTACCACAAAATACTTGGCCAGCTCAGGGCAGAAGAAGTATTTTGATTTGGATACAAATATTTTTGTTGAACAGTGGTTTGGGTCTTGCTTAAATTTAGACATAAAATATGACATTGTAAATATTAAATTTCATATTACTCATTTTCAAGCCAGTTAGTTGGAGAGAAGCTTGATGGCTGCAATTAACTTGATATTATGATGTATGTAACAACAGTTAAATTTAATGTTGGCCATAACCTAGATTGGTGATGAGTCACCAAAGGTAACCAACAAGCCAGATAAGCACAATATTGGTTTTATTCTAAAAGTAGGCAGGAGAAATGGAGCTGAGGTCACATTTAATTATCTCAAGATGTATAATAAGGCTTAGATTACTGTCACTGCAAATATCCTGTGGACTCTGCAGAATCTCTTATTGTTACTTAACTTTAGTTTTGTTTAATTTGATATAATTTTTTCTGATCATGCTTTGATTATGTTGCATGTTTCTTCTATTAATCACAATTTCTGAAATAATGGAAAATATGTTATATAAATGTATTTTTTGTAATTAAAAAAAGAATGTTAAGAGACAGAGGTAGGCATCCCATAAAATGCCAGACACCCCTGGACTCTATGAAACTTTGCTTTTTATTAAATATACCCTAATGGAGACTCATGGTATTGATATAATTAGTATAATTCTCCACTGAGTATTTTTTAATTTTGGTGCCAATTTGTGGATTTAACAGCTGTAGAAGC
>VUQI01014042.1:21552-68824 GCA_015106735.1 Paratilapia polleni
CCTCTCTTCACCTCCTCCCTCTTCCCCTATGACCCTTGGTGGAGGAGGAAGAGGACCACAGACTCAGACTCATCATACTCACATTGTCATTGTGGGCGGTTCTACCCCTCCTTCCCTCTCTCCCTCTGTCCATAACATGTGCATGTCTCCACACCAGCGGTCCTACCACCCATCAGCCTCTCCTTCCTCTCTGTCTGAGCAGGGAGGAGGCTCAACAACAGCAGAAGGAGGAGCACTGATAGGAAGTAACTTGCCTCAGAGGAGGAAATCCACCTCTTCCTCTCCACACTCCCCACTTCCCAGTAGCTCCCCAAACCCCAGCCCCCAACTCCCTAAATACAAGCTGGAAGACATCTTGGAGCAGTTTAAGAACTCAGGCAACAGCAGCACTAATAATCACCATCTCCTAAACCCTAGTAATCCCTCCTTACTGACCAACCAAAGCAGAAGTAACCCTCATGCTATTTCCTCAAAGCCCTCAAAGAGTATCTTGACTTCGACCTCCAGTACAGGATCACAAGTTTTTGGACTGAACTCGGCAGGGCCCTCTAGTTTACCTCTGGGGCCATATCTGAACCACCACCATAGCCATCAGGGCAAGATGCCACATCCAGCTTCTTTCCCTGCAAGTAGCCTCCTCTCTGCAGCTGCCAAGGCTCAGCTGGCTAACCAGATAACCCAGGGCCAGAGCTCAAATGTGGCCAGCAACCCGGTGAGCTTGACCTCTTCTCTGGAGGTCTTGAAAGAGACACAGCAGCAACAGGCATCAAAGGTAACAAGCAGCACTTTACATAACAGCCACTCTCCCTCCCCCATTGCTTCTAGGCTTCCCCATCCCTCTCTTGCAGCAGCCTCCACTGTCTTCTTTCCTCCATCCCATTCTCTGGTCCAGTCCCCGGCTTCCTCCTCGCCCCATCTGCTGCCCGCAGCAGAGCGCAATGCATTACACAGGAAGAGGCAACGGCGATCTCCAACAGTCCTCAGCATGCTAAGAGACACCCAGCAGCTCTCTAATGGGCTGCGGAAGTCCCCACCACAAGATATTGTTTCTGCTACAGTTATCAATCTTTCCTCCTCTTCCTCTTCGTTCCCCTCCTCCTCACATTCCTCCTCTACCTCAGCTGTGCAGAATCAGAATGCCGTCATGTTGGATAACCATCATCAACTCCTCTCCGGGCAGATGCCCAGGTTCACTGCTCCTCGACAGACAGCACAGCTTTCCAGGCCTATTCGGCCAAATGAGGCTCTGGACTTCACTACAGGACTGACACCCACACCTCTTGGCTTGGATCCTCCAACCCAGCCTTTGTCTGCCCTGTTACACCTGCTTAGTGTGCAGAATGCGCAGGCCACAGTCTCAGCATCCAGCTCTGCCTTGGCTCAGTCAGGATCTGTGTCTGTTGAAGGAGGTGGACACACTAATAAACAGAGCCCCAAACAGTCATCCTCATCATCTCCAACCCTTCAGTCTAATGTCAGGGACTCGCCGACTCGGTCACCGTGCCGAACAGATAACACTAATTCTCTCCCATTAATTCCACAGCCACTTTCTCCTCCTCCCCCCTCCTCTCAGTTCATATCAGCACAGTCTCAGTCTCATCCTCATCCTCAGTCTACTAAATCAAGTCCTCTACAAAGAGAATCTCCATGTACAGTGCTACCAAACTCAAATTTGCACAACAGCAGCGGCCCATCTCAGCAGACGCCCTCATCTCCCTTTGGCAAGCATCAACAAACCGATAATCACATTCCTTCAGTAGACCCTGCTTCTCAGTCATCTTTACAGGTTGCGTCACCTCAGGGCACTGTGGCAACAGAGATTGGTAGTAAGAACGAAGCTACATCAGTGGACCTTAGTCATTCTCAAGGCAGTGTTTCTGTAGGGATATCCACTTCCCCAAAGCCTCTTGATCTTAGCAACCATGTTCTGGCCATTCTCGCAGCATCCTCTAATGTGCCCCAGGGGGAGGGCAACTCTTCCAACCATACCTCTGATGTTGAGACGTCTTCCCCAGGAAATCATACTGCAGGTGAGGCTATTCAGTCTGAAGTGTGGTTTTAGTCTCAAAACTACAGCCTAAACTTGTGAATGTCTGTTGATTTAATATGGTTTGTAAAGCTTGGCATTGTACAGAAAATATGCCCATATAGAGATCAAAATTGTTTTGGTCATTCTTTCTTAATAATTTCATTCATTAGATTATTCTACACTGCTCAAAAAAAAAAATTAGGGAACATCACAGTATAGCACGTCAGTCAAGCTTCAGGGACATCAGTCTGTCCAGTTAGGAAGCATAAAGAGAACAGGGTACCAGTGGTCGGCCTGCCAGTTCTGGTGTTCTCAGGCGAATGCCTGTTGAGCTGCATGGTGTTGGTCTGCGAGCACAGGTCCCATTAAAGGATGTTGGATTCGCAATGGTTTATGCTTTCTAATCATACAGATTATTGATACCCCTGAAGTTTAACTGATGTTGTGTTATACTGTGATGATGAACCGGTCCCTTATTTTTTTTAACAGTGTATATCTTAGGAATGTTCAGGGCAAGAGGTGCATTTTTTTTCTCATTGTTGCTCCCTTTGTGAGTGTTGCTCTGAATCAGAATGTGTTGGTGTATTGTAGCTTATAAAGTGAATGTAGCATTGTAATTAAGTATCAGAACTCTGTGCCAAAGCCAACACCACAGTCATGTACTGTGTAAAACAATGCAATACCGTCCAGCTCAAGACCCTTATATAAAAAATTTGTTTACTGATAAGTCAGCCTAAACAGATTTTAATGATTCATGTCTTTCCCCCAGGACCAGAGGAGCCTGAATATGGGGACCCAAAGATCTCCACATTGACCAAACCTCCAGTCACCAGTCCTGGGCTCACTAGCTCCTCTTGCCAAGGAGAGAATCAAAGTCCTCCTAACCCTTCAGCTGTAGGTGACTCAGCCACTCCCTTAAGTCTGGCAGAGGCCTTTCCCTTCATGAACCAAGAGCAGCTGCTTCAGCTGCTGTCATCTACAGGAGGACTACCCTCTGTCCTGGACCCCACAGTCCTGGCTTCATTGCCCCTAGGGGGACTTTGGTTGGGAGGACAACATGCACAGATACCTCCTGCCAGTGTTACACCACAGCCACCACAGAATCTGTCAGAGCAGCAGCAGTTACTGATACCACAACAAGAAGACACACAGCAACAAAACCAAGACCAGCAACAAAAGCAACTGCAGATTAACAATCATCTGTTTCCCTTGTTGCCCTTGTTGAGTGGTGCCCAAGGGGAGTTGCCTCTGAACCTTTTAGGCCTGCTAAACCCAATTCCAGCCCCAGCCTCAGCCCCTTCTGCAGGACAGGAGACTGACTTAACAGAAAAACCCAGCCTTCAGGCTCTGTTAATGGCCTCCTTGTTGCAACAGCAGGCTTCCTTGTTACCTCTATCTGCACTGGGTCAGTTGAGCCAGGTCAGCTTGGAAGTTCCTATCCAGCAGTCACAGCAGATCTCTACCACACTGGAGGGCCTCAGTCTGGATAAGACCTCTGGCCTCCTGGACCCATCAACCCTAACTGGGCCGGGGCTCTTGGAGGTCACTCAGGGCCTTCTTCCCATTCCTGCGGGAGTTGAAGGCTCTATTCAAGCCCTTCAGTCTCTGCTCATTCCTGCCACTCTTCCTCCTCCCCCTGCAGCCTTCCTGCCCCTCAGCCCTGCCTTGCTCACTGCTGCCCTGAGCTCTGCCGAGCTCCACCCGCCTCCCAATACCCAATTAGCTCCTGCACAGCAAACCCAACATACCCAACCTCAGGTACGCTCCCGATTTCCTATAGCTCTTTCCTCTGAGGTCATTCTAGTTTCCCTTGGAAAAAACTATAAGCTCATTTCCTTAACTGCTCCATTGTTTTTTACTGCATTAGTTTCGCAAATTCTTCAAAAAACAATCAGCCTTTTTCCTTTCCTACTAAAATGTGTTTTCCAGTAAACTGCTTTTAAATGAAACCCTCCTTACACTGTACATTTGGATTGGTTACAATCTTTCTATCTTGATGCACCTGTGGCATGAATGTACAATTTTTGTAAACATTTTTTCATAGTGTTTTATAGTTCAAATATAAATCAGCATGAACATAGAGAAGAGACACTCAAAACTTTGATACAGTAACTAAAAGAAGAGTAATTAAAAGAAGGAAATCAATAATAATAATGATGTGTGAAAGGGAGTGGAAGGTCCTCTGTTCAGTCTTTGCAAAAATGCAACGTCTGCATTCTCCAGAACTTGTTTTTTTGTTTTTTGTTTGTTTTTTTTTTTAAACTGAAATAGTAATAATTTATCCACCTGTATTTGAGTTTGTTTTTGCATTTTAAAACTGTAAAGAATTGGTCTGTGTCTCATCTCCTGGTTTTTCCACCCCTGCTTTATTTATTTTGTAATTCATTGTCTGCAACTCTAAATCTCTTGTCTTAAATCTTCAGGTACCCACTGATGCTGGTGTTGATACCCTCATACCTGTATCTCTTCAAAGCAAGGACAACCCAGTCCTCCAACAGTTACTCCCCACTTTGCTTAACCCTGCTATATTAGGTGAGTTAGTGCCCACCCTATATTATATATCTTTCTCCTTATTTTAGGAATGAATAATATGTGTCTTTGCAGTGTTAAACTTCAAACACTGCAGGGATTTGGTAGCAGTAAGCCTGTGTGTCAGCGTATCTGTGAATTCTTGCTTCGTAGGAGATCTTCCTGGCCTCACAGGCCTCCATAACATGGTGGGAATTGGAGCAGGTTCCATTCTCCTACCTCCAGTCCAGGCCTCTGCTTTGGGGATGCCTCTGCTGCAGGGCCCTGATGGAGCCATCAACTTACTCAACAACATACAGGTATTTAACTGGCATAAAGTTTGGTGAATACAGCATTTTTATGCTTTCTTTACTCTACATGCTAGTGTTACAGCTTTGCCTTCTTCCATAATAACCTGCTTCTAACTGCAAGTATCATGGTTCACGTGCAAAATTTTAAGTGTTTGAATGCAAATGCATATGTGCATGTTGGCGTGAGTGAGTCCTGAGTTCTGACACCAGGATTTAAAAAATATTGTTGCATGGATTCACTAAACATCAACTAGCTCTCTTTGTTATTAGTAAAGAATAGTGCCCAAAGCATTAAGGTATAAATGTCTCTAGCTAGGAATGACCATTGTCATGCTGTTGCAGCTGCAGATTATATCAGCTACAATGTCAGAGACAGATATCATCTCTGTTGCTGGTCATGTCACATCAGTACAAAACCTGCATTCTCCAACTTAAAATTCTTTTGATATTGTATCAGTCATTTAGAGATGTCATTGTTTTGAAAAAGGCCCTGCTGTATTTTGATCAAGTAGCTTGTTTCATTATTCAGCCCCCCACCCCCCATAATTTTTTAGATAAAAATTAAATCAAGCAAGTGTTGCATTGTATCCATCATTGTATCCATAGTATTCAGCATCAGCAGATGTTGAAAGATTCAGATTAGTATCACTGTCAAAATCAAGAGATTTATTAATTTTATTTTATTTTTTCTGAATGCTATAAATTGTCTGTGGCTTTTTTTAATGTAAATATTTATATAAAGTGTGGATAATTTGATTTTAGGTCTTTTTTTTTCCAACAAGGAGAAAAAACATTTTTAATTCTCTAATACTTTCAGAATCTTTGTTACTGAACACATCTTTTTTCTTTTTTCTTTTTTTTTTCCATCCCTTTTCTTACCAGCTGAACCTTGCTCCGGCCTCAGAAGGAGAGAAGCCAGTATCCTTGCAGGAAGCCCAAAGCCCTGCCCCACAGGAAGAAATACCAGCCAGTCAAATCACTCCTGAAGTGGTCCAAAGTCCTATTCCAGCTCTAGCTCCAGCTCCTGCCCAAGAATCTACCCCATCCTTTCAGCGAGGATCCGAGGGCAGATCTGTTATTGATCCTTACACTTCCTTCATGGACACGATTTATACCTCTTTTCTTCAAGTCAGTGCTAAAGAGCAGGAAGATGGGGCCCATTTGGGGCCATCTGACCCCACTTCACCCTTTTGTGCCTTACCTTCGGTTTCTTTCCCTGTGGAGCACCGTACCCCATCCACGACAGTCCCAACTCTGCCACAGGCAAGTGCCCCAGTCTCCCTCAGCCCACGACGGGCTTGTTCCTTACGCAACCCAGACTTATCCCGACTCAGTCTGGAAGCAGCAGCCCATTCCCCAGCCCAAGGGACGCCCAAGCCCACTGAAGATGGGTCTGTGTCCCCCTTACAAAGGAAACCGGTCATGGTAGAGGGACATATTCACCCAGAGCCTCCTCTTCCACCCATATACTTGGAGGAGGCCAAGACGGACTGTACTGGGCCTGCAGCAGCTGTGTGCCCTTATGTAGATGCAGGGGTGGATAGGCATCTTCCCCAAGTAGGGTATCTCAGTCCTGGGGATGGATGCAGTGGTAGGTCCACTGAGGAGACAGCCGGGACATTACTGCATTCCGAACAAAGAATGGTGAGTGCCTGAATCTTCTGTTTCCTTCATACTCAACAGTATAGTGGTCCTGCTTCTTTTAGACACCAGAATGTGGACTTTGGTTTGAAGCACAAACTGTAATAATGGAGAGATATAGCATTTTGATTAATTTAAGTAGCTGAAATTTAAAACAATGATGCATTATAATAATCTTGTAATGTGATTTCTGGTTGTACTTGCAAAGGACCAAGCAGGAGCAGCTGGCGGAGCCAGAAGAGGAAGGAAAAGGAAACAAACGTAAGATGCCTTTTTGATGGTTCTTTCCTCAGTTGTGCTCCAAGCAGAAAGTTGCCTGGATAATTCAATTTCCAGTAAAAATCAGAGTGCTTCAGAAATGCAGTTCTATAATAACTGTCCTGTCAGGTGTATTTGGCAAGCAGTAGTGCATACTAATGTGTTTCTTACTTTATCAGGCTTCAGAATGTGTTAGAAGACTTCAGAGACGTGGATGCTACAGCACTAGAGGAAACCAAGGCTACAGTAAGACTTGTCTTCCCCCTCGATGACTTTTACATCTATTGTTATTTATCAGAAGCACTGGTTGTTGATTGCCTCTCACCAGTCCTATTGAAATGTTCTGAGTCAGACTTTTTGCAGTCTTAAAGAAGGGCCTTGTTTTCCCCCAGCTGTTGAAATTTGCTTTTGTTAATTTTCCAAAACTTGACATGTTTTATCCATGACTATCTATGACTTTTCTGTAGCTCACCATGAGGGTAACATTCATGGCTTTTAGCGAAATGCCTCAGCAGATATTGAATCTGCACCACTAAGATATGTACCTGTTAACACAGTCGGTAGGGAAAGCTGAAACCTGGTAAAAAGCCGGCCCAGAGGCTTAATCAGACTGAAGTATCAATGAGTGCTTATGTTTTTGGTTCTGTTATCAGTAGTGGAGAAAATAAAGAAATCGATTTCCTGTTTCTTAATATTATCTTAGCCATTTGATCTCACAAACTAATTTGCACTAAGATTAAGACGGTTGTTATGACAAGAGATTACACTTCCCTAGAGTTGATGCTCACAATGCGCATTGCCACAGTTGCAACGTATCTTATGTATGTAAGAGTGGAAACATAAGCAATCTGTTGAAACCTCAAATGAAACTGCATCACATATAGGCAGAGAAATGTAGTTTTCAACTCCCTACTTCATAGTACACATACTTACCCCAAGTATGTATGCTAGCAGCTTAGAGCTCATACAGAGGGTTGGACATGGGTTAGTGATTCAAAGTCATTTATGTTTTTTCACCCTTCCTCTAACTGCATGTTGGTATTGCCAGCTGTAGAATAGGTACTCAAAACCACACAGTAAAAATACTGTCAAAGTAAGTTATGTATTCAGTTTTTTACCTTAAAATGAGGAGTGAAAGAGGGGTACTAATACCACTTAACATCTTTTCAAGATTGGGCTTTTAATCCTTATGTAATGCTGTATAATATGAATGATTACCTATACATATAATTTTAGTATTAACTTATTATGTTTTGTAAAGAACCAATAAGAGTACAGTTTAAGTACCAAATCAATAAGCAGTGTTTACAAGAGTCGTAGTACTGTTAAAATCATTATAATACCAATCCTTAAAAAAAGGGTGTTAGTATACTGACGTTAGTAACTAACTCAGGACACCTCACAAAACTGCTAGCATGGCTGTAGAGCACCAAGGACTTCAAGCTAATATAATGCTGTGTGACATCTTCATAGCATCATATTGCTTATTGATATATTCAAGTAACAGCATATGAAAGTGTTTTAATTTGTTTATCCTAATGGAGCTCCTTGAAGTGTAGTGCAGAAATACCACAATAGTTATAGTGCAGCCTAACAAGCAACATTTAAGAAAATGTTAATGAGAGTCTCATAGTGAGGCCCATTTAGTTGAGTCTTAATTTAGTTTCAGTATTGTAACATGTTCTTCATTAACTGAGTTGTTGACAACTGTAGAAACTTTGAGCATTTGTAAAATGATCAGTTCTTAAAGTTGTGATCTTCCAACAGCAGACATGAGGAAAGAAATCATAAATAGTGTTGATACTATTTTTCATTTTGGTCAGGTTCCAGCCTAAACAAGACTAAGTTTGTTCAAGCTTCAGGTGCAGGATTCTGTCTGTCTAAAGGATTTGCTGAAGGGAGCATTTTCTGTTCAGTGCTGGGAGTCTGGGAATGATTGTGCAGTTCTGACTGCAGTGGTAAAGTCATTCCACCACTGGCAGCTGAAAAGATATGAGCCGGATGTGACTCTTCTTTTGCTCTCTCTCATTCCAGACAGCACTGCTGAAGCCTGAGAGGTCAGTGCGCGGCAGGCGGCGACGAGGCGCCAGGTCTCAAAGGCAGTGATTGGTGGAGGGTGCTGTCAGTCAAAGCTGTTCACCAATGAAAGGCAGCCAGATGCCTCTGTATACCCCTCCATCTCTCCACCCTCATCACTACTGTTTTAGACCTTCTTAAAAAATCAACTGCACTAATATGATGCTGTCATGTCAACCTTTGTTATGGCAACCACTATGAAAAGATAGGAGAAAGATCTAGTCTGAATTTATTTTTTAAAAAAAAAAGTGAAAAACATGGAGATTTTGTGGATATTTTTTTTCACTTGTGTTTTCTCTTAGGTCTAGGTCACAAAATAATGGTTGCTTTACATTGTGATCAAAGATCTGTCAATTAGGTTGGTGTTAGAATTATATTAATGAGAAAGCATAAAAAATAACAAATGAGTACTGTTTTCTTCTCATCAGTGTGTTACTGTGAGTCAGGACGAAGCCCATCTACTTGAACGATGCTCTCTGTTGAAAGTGTGTCTGTACATGTGTGGATGAGTATGTCCTTTTATGTGTTTATGTGTGTGTGTTGGACAACAGTGCTGTTGCTGAGCCCCCACTGTCAGGCCATTTGTCAGATTTGTTTTTCATTTCAGTAAGGGAGACCTTGTCTTTTAGTAAGATAAATGTCTCTTTGTGCTTTTATTTCAGAAAAAATGTTCCAGGTTTTCAGAAGGTGCTGAAAGAGAATATAAGAAGGAAAAAACTTGATTTTTTTTTTTTTTTTATAACCTTAATATGGGATAAACCAAGAGATAGTATGGTTTACCCTGTCAGGTTTCTTAGGTAGTTTATATCAGTGACTGATTACACACAGGAGAATAAGTTTGTCATTGAATATGATTTCACGTGTCATGTGAAACGTAATGGTTTCTACATTAAACCATTAGAAAACATTCCTTTGAAGTTATTTTTTACAACCTTTACAATCATGTTGTAATACTCCAGGGTTTCCAGCACTTCAGGAGACTTTTTACAAGTGAATCTAACAATATTGATGTTTGTAAGATTTGCAAAACTGACAGCAAATGTAGAGCAATTCATGACACTTTGTGTCGTTTGTCATAATTTGGCATCCCATTTACATTTCAGATGCTGTGTTATTTGACGCTGTGAAGAATTACATGTAGCTCTGGTGTTATCGAGACTATTTGGGATAAAACCCAGCCATAAGATAAAAGTCTATAAAAAAAGTTTAATTTTGAAATTAAACAGGAACCATGTGTTTACAGAAAGTACTGTATGTCCTTTGATTGGTTGAATGGATGGCTGGAATACTTAAATGCAGAGAGTGATGATGTCTTATGTGGATCTGTTGAGTCCGTGTGTTACTGTGGATTTGGAGTGATATCCTTGCTCTGTCTCCTCATCACTGTTTGAGCTCTCCTCCACACACTGCCCTGCCCCCAAGAGTACTGGCATCTCTAGCTGTATTTAAACTTAAAAAAAAAAAAAGAATAAAGAAAAGTGAAAAAGAAAGCAGATTATGCAATTTCTACACTTGGAGATTTGTACATATGTACAGTTAATGTGTTTTATTTTGATTTTATATTGTTAGAGAAAGATGAGAAAACAATGAATTGTGAATTTTTCTGGGAATTGTAATTAAGTATTTTTCTCATTCTACCCCTTGCTTTCAATACTTATGTTTTAAAAGACGATTAAATTGTGGACTGTAGCTTTCTTTTTTTTATATGGGAGTCGTTTTTTATTTAATATTAAACTATTTACAAAAAATATATACCCTGTGTTGATTTGTGTTCTGAATGTTAGAATATGAGCGAATTCATGATGCTGTTTAGCTGCCATCATGCCAGATGTTGAAATATTCCTTCAGCTCACACACAATGAGAATTAATCATTGATTAATTTGATTATTTAGACAGATTTTTTTTTAAGTCTGAGTCATCCCCTCTTTACAGTAGAAGTAAGAACTTTTTCTGTTAGAAATATTTGCCTATTTTTTTAAACAAGTATGACTTCCCTAAAAGAAAACCCACAGTTTTATCAACACAAAATTTGGCCTGTCATAGCAGAAGCACAGGTATTTGGTATTGTCCATGCTGATGGAAATGAGCCATTGTTAGCAGTGTGAGCAGTTGAAACAAATGATAACAATGGCTCATTTCCATCAGCATGGACAATACCAAATACCTGTGCTTCTGCTATGACAGGCCAAATTTTGTGTTGTTAAAACGGTCTAAGTGCTTTTTAGTTGTATTTCCAATGTTAATTGCAGGTTTCTGACATTTTTAAGGTGCTATGTAATGTGCTTACAGTCTTGACATGTTGCTGCATCACCCTGTGCTGTAATGCTCCTTTAAGCTGAAGTTTACTCATCTTTTAATTAATAATCTCCCCTCCGTTCCCATAATGGCTTCATATGCGTTTCCAAGAAGTACAGTCATGCCTCGGAGAGGGGCCAAAGTATAGCTGTGGTGTGATGGTTCGCAGACAGTAATGTTATTATTCCTCGATCCTCTGTTCAGGTGTGACGCTGCACCTTCGGGCTTTGGTTTCCGCCTGCATGCGCTGGGCTGATGATGCTGAGGCTGTGGGTACCACTTTAAAGAGGCGGATGCAGACCACGCCCTTCCGCGGATTACAGATAGGAGGCGCTGTGGAGACCAAAGCAAGGAGATCAACAGCAGCTTTACCTCACTGCCCTTCCAGCAGCATCTCACCTTCAACCGGCCAGACGCACATCCACCGCCGCCCCTGGACGAGAAAAGACAACACAACACAAAAGAGACAGACAGCCCCAAACAAACCAACGGGGGCAACGGATTCACACCAGAGCTCATTGTTTTAATGATGTAGGGGGTTGTTTTGCGGTTTGACATCTAATTTAGCCTGCCCGCCTCACTGCGACACGAAAACACCGTCCGGCTGCGCATAAATATATTGCCGTCTCTCTCAGCCTGTAAGGATAAAAACGGGCCGACCTTTCCACCATCCCCAGAGCGCTCTTGATATAAAAGGAAGAAGCCTCTGCGCATCACTCCTCGCTTATTTTGACGCTCACATCAGGCCCCGATCTAATCGACTCCTCCAGCCTCAGCAGCATCTCTCGTCTCAGCAGAAAGCAGCATCCTCCACCTTGAATCTGCGCAATGGCCGATGCCCCAGCGGAGTGCAACATAAAAGTGCTGTGTCGCTTTCGTCCTCTAAATCAAGCGGAGATTTTACGCGGGGACCAGTTCTTACCCAAATTCCAAGGAGATGACTCTGTCATCGTCGGGGTAAGTAAAAAGAGCCGCTTTGTTGTGCAGGCAGGCCCTCCATCAATAAATCATCAGCGCGGCCCATCTGTTTGGGTTGTAGATTGTCAGGAAAACACGATATTCGGAGCAGAACAGGGAGATATCACACCTTTTACCCTTAACTTGTCTTTTCCCTTAGCATAACATGCAGGCTTTTATGTAGGTAGCATTGTTAAAATGCGCACTCTGGTCTCCTGCATCAGCTGACTGAGGACTGCTCGGTGCAGCTTATGAATGGCACACACCAGGCCCAATACTTTATCATCATTAAACATACATTTTATTGCACATTTGTAAAGAGACAGAGATGTTTACATTTCATATTCTAAAGTGTATATGACATATACAGTTCAGGTATTTTCCTGTGTAGGCCTATATAAGAGAAATAAGAGCCCTGCATGCGTAATCCTAATTTATACATCCGATATAACCTGTTACCTGTATATAAATTAATGTAAATGAAATGAAGTATTGCGCAGGCTGATATTTAGTAGTCGCTTCTTTCATTGTGTTAGCATCTGTCTCATTAACATACCCTTAATGCTGCCATGAAGTAGAAAACATGGCCTATTCATATGCAAAACCCAAGATTGAATTCATTTCTGCTTTGTTGTTGGTTTATTACTCAGCAGATGTAGGCAGCAGTAGATGTTTCAAGTTTGGAGACAGATGAGGGCTTGTAAGCAGGGTGGAACCCAGCCTGATTATGCTGCATGTGTCTCATTTACTCTGAAGGTTGGTTTATGGAGGTTTGGTTTATGTGGGTTAAACAAACCACACACAAAAACAAAAAACAACAACAAAAAAAAAGCATTCTGTCCTAAAATTATTCTTACATCCAACACTGCCATCTTATTAGAGTGCCAGTAATAAGATTGTTTGGCTGGCAATTTCTAATACAAATCAAACTGTTTAAAGAAACGTCTGGAATCATATAGAAAGTTGGTGCAGCAGTCTACCATATTCTGTATGAAAAACAACTTCAAAGACCTGTTTGTAATGTAGTTTTACTGTTTTAATTAAAAACAAAACGAAGGTTCTAAACTGCCGAGGGAGGTATCATGTTGAACCTTTGTGTAGCAATAATGGACATGTCTCATCCTGACCTTCCTCTCTCCTCTCAGCATGATGCTGTACAGTAGAGCCAGAAACTGATCTCTCTCTAATTGCCCAAAGAGACGATCAATGATCATTCAGTGAGCTCAGGCATCACCGACCTGCTTTCTCCTCTCTCTGACTCCACCTTTTTTGTGTCTCCTATTCTGTCTTTATGAAGTATTTTGTTTATGAAGTACCTGGAGGATTGAGCATGCATCAAGATATTTTGTCCTGTTTTGGTGTTTTTCTCTCAGTCTTTTGTCACTGCCATCTTAATGCTCATCTCCATCTGTCCTCCCATCTCAATTTTTATGCCTCTTTGTGTGCCTCCTTTATCCCTCCCAACCTCCCTCGTCCTGGGACTGAATTGTCTCTCTCTCTTTCTCTCTGGTAAATCACTCTGGCATGGGGGCGGTCTACAGATGAGTCAATTTGTTAATGACATTTTATACAGCTCATGTTCTGGCAGCATCATTCTGTGTTGCATTGTGGACTCTGTATCAGATGAGATGGTGACATTCAGGTTTTTATTAGCTTGGTTTCTGCAGCGAGTCTGGGCTGAGTCACTCGTTGGTGTGCCACACAGTGATTGTGGACTTTTGTGGATTGTGGACATTTGAAACAAACAAAATACATATACGCACACAAATTTTTTAACAGTATATGAGCTTCATTTGGAGGATTTTATTCCCTTGGTTTTCTTGTTGTGTGCACACTTTAGTGCCCAATATATTGTGGCAATTAGAGACTTAAGTTCTGCCCTTTCTGACAGCTACCTGTTCACCAACACATTTTCTGCTTGCATTTATTTAATAGCTTTATGAAAAGCCAGAAGACATGCTACTATTTTCTGTTCAGATTCTGACTATTATTTACTGATTGGCAGTAAAATTTTAGCATTTGTCATTTGTAGCATTTGAAATGTAGTAGTTAGTTGAGAAGCTAACACACTTAAACAAGTGTTGTTCACTGTAAGCAGCTTGATGCAAAGCCTAGAAGCAGCTTGCCTTGGTCTGTTCAAACACTAAACTCTCAGCTCTTGTCAGTATTAAGAAATTCACTTTGCCTGGCCAAGAAATAATTCCGTTCTTAACCTCCTTACATCTATAAATTTTCATTTTCACATTTTAGTTTTAGTATGCAGCACAATACACAATATGGTGCTAGAAATAAAGCACTTCCTCAGCCAGTTATATGAAGTTGCCGGGTCCTGTATGAAATCTGTCTCTGACTAGCTTACTCTCTGTGGTATACTGTAAAAGGCATTTTTGCACAACTGCATTTTAGACTGTATTTCATCTTTGAAATACACTATATGGACAAAAGTACTGGGCCACCTACACAGTACACCTACAGGAGCTGCTTGGCTGTGGAAATCTATGCCATGAAGCTCCTAATGAACAGTTTTCATGCTGATGTTAATGGCAGAGGAGGTTTCAATCTCTGCAGTTACTGAGTCAGCAGAGTGTTGGCGACTTTTAAGCACTATGTGCCTCAGCACTCGGCAACCCCGCTCTGTGACTTTATGTGGTCTGTCACTTCATGGCTGAGTTGCTGTGGTTCCTAAACACTTCCACTTTGCAATAATGCCACTTACAGTTTAACACGTGGAATATCTAGAGGGAAGAAATTTCACAAACCTTCTTGCTACAGCAGTGTCATCCTATCAGAGTACTACACTCAAATTCAGTGAGCTCTTTAGAACGACCCATTCTTTCACAAATGTTTGTAAAAGCAGACGGCATGGCTAGGTGGTTGATTTTATACCCCTGTGGCAATGGGATGGAGGTGTAGCCCAGTACTTATGTCCATAAAGTGTGTGTATAATGTCATGAAAAAAACAAACAACAAATCAGTAGATTTTTATGTTTTTCACCTACACTGATAAATTAGGCGTAGTTGTTCCTTAATGCTTGGTCAGGAATGTGAGGATGGGTCTGTTTCAACCATCAGTTGTGCTTGAGTCAGCTCTGAGGTTTACGCTGATGACTAGTTGATATTAAGAGATGAATCTCTTTCAGCTAGTTTTCCAAACTTGGATTAAGCCTAGTCGTAGTCTAAAAGCTATCTGGAAGATTGCCACTGATTAAAAAAAAAAAAAAAAATTTATTTTGTAAAAGACTGATCTTTTTTTTTTTTTTTACATATTGTTTAATGCGTCACTATTTGATTTATTATCATTACTATGTCCTTGTCAATTTTTACTTCCTCAAGTCTACGAAACACACTTGTTCAAGAAACAAAACATCTCAGAATAAATATTATACTTATTATGAACTAATAATCAAAAGCCATCACATTTTAAAGATAGAAAACCTCAAATGGCATTTTATGAACTGTCTGTTTATTGTCTACACAGGGAAAGTCCTACGTGTTTGATCGAGTGTTTCCAACCAACACCACCCAGGAGCAAGTATACAACACCTGTGCCAAGCAGATTGTCAAGGGTATGGAGGAACAGATTAGAATACTTCAGATTAATGAACATTATATTCTATTATCTCATTTTGTATTTCCTTGGTGCAGTGGATAACACATTTGCCTTTCATGCAAAAGGTTGCTGGTTCAATCCCAGCCCGGAGGCACATATCCCCCTAGAGGTTGTGTTAGGAAGGGCATCTGGTGTAAAACTGCCAAATCAAACATGCGGAGCTACCTGCTGCAGTGACCCCTTGTGACAAAGGAGCAGCCTAAAAAGTAGCTTTATGATCTCATTTGTTGCTTATTTTTACTTACAGATGTGCTGTGTGGATACAATGGCACTATCTTCGCATATGGACAAACCTCCTCAGGGAAGACTCACACTATGGAGGTAAACTTTCCTTTAACCTTAATTTTATTGGGATTTATTGTGTTGTCTACGTTTTTTTCTGTTATGGCTGTTATATTCCTTAACACTGATTCAGCAGACATTTTATGGAAATTTAACAGCATCACTGCTTGAATGATTTACATCAAAATCTGACCCTGAAGTTGACCTGTGACAGTCTCACACATAATTATACCTGTATATCTGTAATTTCCTGTTGCAGGGCAAGCTGCATGACCCTCACCAGATGGGTATCATTCCTCGCATTGCCGAGGACATTTTCAACCACATCTTTGCCATGGACGAAAACCTTGAATTCCACATCAAGGTATCACATTTGCCTTATGTTGTATTATGTTTCCTTTATTCCACTGTGTTAGAACACAAGCCTTTTTATCCATATCTGCAGATGTGCAACCCTGCTTCACAGTAATAATGTAATTAAAAGTAGTTTTTCCATATGAGATAACATTTTTTCTTCTCTAACAGGTTTCCTACTTTGAAATCTACATGGATAAAATCCGTGATCTTCTGGATGGTTAGTACTAAAAAAAAAAAAAACCCTCCATGCATGACATTGTTTGGATTTTCCTTTGTGACAAACGAATGCAGCATAAGCACCAGTTTATTGCATGGCTTTTTTGTAATTTGCTCTAAAATATCCTCTAAAAAAATTATTGATGTTTCTCTACTTTTTAGTGACAAAGACCAACCTGTCTGTTCATGAGGATAAGAACAGGGTGCCATATGTGAAGGTATGTGAAAGTAGTGCCTTTTATATTGTCCTTTTAGGTGAAAATCTGTTTATGGGCTGCATCAGGTAAATGAGACTGTGTTTGTCTCATATTTTTTCTCTCTTGTTTTCTCCTCTCCTCTCCTCTCCTCTCCTCTCCTCTCCTCTCCTCAGGGATGCACTGAGCGTTTTGTTTCTAGCCCCGATGAAGTTATGGATGTGATTGATGAGGGCAAAGCTAACCGCCATGTTGCTGTGACTAGTAAGTCTTTATCTTTGCATCACATGAATATTACAGTCGTGACAGATGTTGTATATGATTATTATATGTAATACTGTAACAATAAAACAAAGATAAATTCTTACCACAAGAAGAATTCTGTCTTCTTACTGCTCTACTTCCATGCCAGAACACAAGTGCAAGTTTCTCACTGTTGCTAATATTAGCTCTCAGGACTTGTTAGTGATGCATGAGATGACAGTTGAGTTCATGTAGCCTGTTAATGTGTTGTGTAATCAGCCTGTTATTGGGCACTGTCATTTTAAAGCTTCATTCATTCTCATAGAGATGAGGTTCTGTTACATGTCGTTCATAATGTTATGTAACTGGGAGAGAGGGAGTGGTTTGTGTGACAATAACAAAGTAGAAAAGTGTCTCAGCTAAATTTTATTTCAGTGAAGTCATTCCTAGTAACAAACATAAGGAGCTGTTCCATTTTGCGTCTCCAATAAACTGGTGTTCAGCTTTTCAGTAAACCAGCATCAGTGTGCTTTGATTAATGTTATAAACATACGCCGACCTTTGCTGTAATTCTAGTAGTTTGTATTGACCTCAGTGTAAATGTAAACAACCGACGTCTCCAACTTGGTGGGTTTACAGGTCAAGGTCAAGGTGATTATTTGGCCTCATGGCACAAAACTTCATTGCAGTATAAAAGAAAAGTAGCTAAAAATAACAACTGACCTTATTGTCACTAATCCCAGAGATTTATTCAATAAAACCAAAATGTTGGGGCATTGCAAGTATGTCTTAAACATTTAGGCTAATAGGTTTGCTGAACTTTGCTGGAGTTTTAGTTAATAAGTTTTACATTTATTATGAGCAGTAAAACAGATTTTATAATGCAGCAGAGATATTTCAGAAACAATAAAGAAACTCTGCTGAGAAATATCCCCAATAAAAATAACAGCAGTGTATTAATTTATTTTGTGTGGCTTTTGCGTCTTGTGCTGACTCAGTGCTGAAAGTGACTGCAGACTAAAGAAAAAGAATGAGGTCAGATGTGCTTTGGGATTCTGTGTTGAACAAAAACACCCGCGCTGCTTCACAGTAATAAATCTTAACCTGCACAGTCCTCCTTTCTTCAGAGTTAATGCATTTTGTGCCTCAGTGCTCAGTGTTTCTATTTGTATTCACAAAGTCCTTCTTTGATATCTTTTGAAAATGGGCTTTTCTGCAAAGTGATTTATGTGGGATTCAATTTACTGCCCACTGCAAATCAAATCGGTACTGCAGAAATAAAGCAGTACATTTAGCAGTACATTTGTATATTTATCCATTAATATACTGTAAATGCGAGTGAGTCTGCTAAAGTGTCGTGTAAATTAGAGACAAGCAATATCTGCTCAAAGCGCTAACGAATGAGAGACAAAAGTAGCCAGCTTATCTTGTTGAAATTAAATAGTTGATGCAAGATGAGAAGCGATAATTTTACAACCTTTCCAACTTTTAGAACATTTTTCCAAACTTAATGTTTCTTTATAAAACAAAAAGTAGCAATTAATCTGTTATACTAGTAACCAATACAGCCAACTATCAAGTTAATTCAGCTGTATCAAAAACCTTTTATCTTTTTCATCTAATTTACCGTAAGACACGGTTACATTTCATTTACATTTTAAACTGCTACTCCATCCTTTTTAAAGATGAAAAAAGGGCCAGTTTATGTAGCCCTGAAGCCTGAAATGTATTGTGTAAGGTTCTTTCTAAAGCTTCTGTAAGGCACATAAAGCTGGAGGCTGTTTGTTGGATTGATTGTGTAGTAAATGGACTTAAAAACCTCCATGAAAAAAAATCAATAGTCTGATGCAGAACATTATAAATAACACGAGCGCTTTAACCTCTTAACACTTAGCAACCAAAATATGTGCTGGGTGAAAGTTGTGTTGCTGTGCCCCACAGGCTCGTTCTGAATCTTCATTTCAAAGCACAAAGCCTCATCATTCAAACAGTGTAAACCATTTTAAGATACCAAAACAACAAGAGTGAGTACATGGAGGGAGGCTAGTTTCATTGCTTTTCTTTCATCTGTAGTGGCAACAAATTGCTACCAAGATTTTAATCTTTTTTAATCAAAGTGGAGTAGATATCAAGACTTCAATCATCCGTCCATTGATCTGATCTACGAGCAGTCTATTACCAGACAGGCTAATAAAATACTGTCTGAACTGACTCGCATCTTCACACTGAGCTGCAGCTTGTGCTCTGTGAGAAGACCAAGAGATCCTGTGGCCATACAAAATTGCTATAAACATGTTTTTTTGTCAGTATATTTCAATCTTATATAAGCAGTGACCACATCATGACCACAACAGTTTTATAACAACATTACATAGATACTATGAGCTAGACAAGTGTGTGGATTTCACATACTGGACATGATAGCTGACATGTTATCTGTTGATTGGATACTGAGACAAATTTCTTTATGAGGCAAGTTAACTCTTTCCCCCTTGGACACATACTAGGAGTAACCCTTGTTTCTCTTTTCTGAACTGGGTGGTTTCTGTCATATTTCAGGCCTGCTTCCTGAACAAAATGACTGGGTGTTCATTAGAAGTTAGTGAAGGTGATCTATGCCTATACAGCTTACTAGGGCTACCCTTGGAAAAACCCAGAACTTATTGTAATGGTCGTCAAACCACGTCTTTATTGATATACACTGAGGTGTCAAAACTTGTCATAAAGGATACAGGTGGAGGGGATTCGTGTTGTCTCTATGGGGGAAAGAGTTAAATAGATGGTCTGACTTTCAAAAAGTAGAAAGTATGTTCAGTAACTTAGAAATATTAAAAAGCTTTTTAATTTTGAAGATGTGGTAACAATTCTAATTGACAACAATTCGTCCTATAAAACAGACTGAACAGAAGCAGCAGTGGATCAGACTTGCTAAGACCTGCGCTGCTGAGCAGCATAGTGTTGTCTGTTTCCTATCGATGGCTGCTGACTCACTGTGCTGCAGAGCGGTGTGCTGATAACAGTCTGATGGGTCGACACTCTGCTCTGCAATGAGCTGATGCCCTCAGATATCATCTGCAGAGAAACCTGAACTTTCTGTCTGAGAGGAGAGAAGCATTTAGTTCAGTGCTGTTTGATATCTGCTCTCTGTGAAATGCTGACACCACTGTCCTGCAGTAATGGCTTGTCTGGTGGACAAAAATGTGGAAGATTTTAAATCCACCCCTAAATTACTTTTTATTGACCAGTTATTAAAAGAATGGGAGCTCCAGAGTATGAAATGTAATGAAATGCCTGAAGTGAAGTCACTTGAGTCAGCCTGAGGAGACAACATACAAGTCTGAAAATGAAAAAAAGCTGGAAAGAAGTAAACTTACTAGACCTCTTTAGCTCATTACTTACAACTTGAAGCTATATTAGTTACTACTAACAAACCAAAATCCCTGACCCAGCTGTCAGAGGTGAGCTTGTCTTGTGCGTAATGTAGGCACCCGGTTATGGTAGAGGGTGTGTTTTTAGTAACTGTTCATTGTTAGTCCAACAATGTTACAAAAGCAAAATGCTGAATTGATGGGATACTCTTTTAGTGGCACTCATTTGTGTAAAATGGGGTTGTATTATGAGAATGTGTTATTCCTTGACTGAGTTATAGTTTGTCTCTGTGATACTTTATTTTTTAAAATACGCTTTTTTCTTGGTACAAAGACAACTTTTGGAAAAAAAATGTTGAATAAAAACTAGCTGTCTTATTTTCTTATTCGTGTTATTGATCCTTAAAGCATGATTAGGACTTAAGTGTAATTTTCTTTCATCTCTGGAAAAGATGATTCATCTTACTGTAGTTATTTAACACATGCCATTTAGAAAATGTCAGATTAGTTCTAGGACCTTTGTTCACTCCATTTTTTTAGATTTTAATGTAACCTGTTAAGTAGAGTCTACTTAAAAGAATCTACTAACTATGAAATTCTTTTTGCCATTATTGTTCTCTGAATGTTGTGTTGTTGTCTTTGTGCAGACATGAATGAGCACAGCTCTCGCAGCCACAGCATCTTCCTGATCAACATCAAACAGGAGCATGTGGAGACTGAGCAGAAGCTGTGCGGAAAACTCTACCTGGTGGATTTGGCTGGCAGTGAGAAGGTAGGAAACACTCTGGGACAAAACACTGTTTGCAAATCAATGGCAAATCAGCTGCTTTAAATAAATAATATGTGTGATTATTTTACTTTGTTCTTTGTTTCATCACATTAAGTTAATGAGTAAGCATTCAGGTACAGTTAACCTCACCTGTGGTTCTCTGTTTTTCCATCATATCCTTCATCTCTCGTTGTTTGACTCCATTTTCTCCCTTTTTCTTCTTTAATCCAGGTCAGTAAGACCGGAGCTGCAGGTGCCGTCCTGGATGAGGCAAAAAACATCAACAAGTCTCTTTCTGCTCTCGGAAATGTCATCTCTGCCTTGGCTGAGGGCACGGTGAGCTATTTTCACCCAATTTTCCACTATTTCCTTGAGGCCGTGTGCCTAAAAAATAATAGTTTGTGATTTACAGTATCACTGTTCAAGTGGCAAAAAGGATTTGTATTTTTATATTGGTTTTATATTAAACATTTTCAGGAATACACAAAAAAATTCTAGTTTATACTTGTAGCTTTGATTTATATTTAAGGAGCTGATTTAACTCAAATTTAAGTTGAGAGAAGGTTTTCTACAACTGAAGCTTATTTTTATTGCAGAATTTTGTGATATGAAATGTTTAATTCACATCTCTACATTGGAAAGTGGGCTGTTTACCTCATTTCTAATACTCTTGGACACCAACTGCCTGTTGACCTGCCCAGTACCCATACTCTTTTTTTCCATTCCTGGCAGCAGATCAACAGATTTGGCTATGAAATGCCAAAACTATGCCTGCTAATTATCAGATTAGTTGGATGTGGCACAACCAATCTGCCACTTTGTAAAGCAGTTCCAGTCCTCGTTAAGAATCCAAACTGCAAAGACTGAGAGGACATTTTTGTTGAATTTAATCTGCCGATGAATCCCTGCAATATTAAAATATTTTGCTTTTGGTTGCTTGGTTTTCTCTTGTTTTCTCCTGATATTTCTTTCTAATCTTGTCCCACTTTCCTGCTTCCTCTTTCATCATCCCTACCCTCTCCTGTAGAAAACTCATGTGCCGTACCGTGACAGCAAAATGACCCGCATCCTGCAGGACTCCCTCGGTGGTAACTGTCGCACCACCATGTTCATCTGCTGCTCTCCCTCCAGCTACAACGATACTGAGACCAAGTCAACTCTGATGTTTGGACAACGGTAGATACATCTGTGGTTTTAGTCATACATCACGCAAAATATTTACTTCTAAACCACTGACATACTTTTAGCATGGAGTAGTGTAATTATACAAAAGCAGGGCATACTTTGGACCTGCTAAAAAAACATGTTTTAGGCAGATGCCAACTTATACTGATCACTTGATACCATATTCCTGTTTAACTTTAAAAGTAGATTTACACATGACAAATGATACAGTCAAATCTCATATTTGGACAATGGTAGACACATGAGTAATAGTTGGAAAGATATAATAATGTGGAAAGATGATAATTTAACTCTTAAAATAGCAGTGAAGCCAGAAAATGTGTTTACATTTTATTAGTTACACGTTGTCACATTTTTCAACAGGGAAGATTATCCTTTAAAATTAGGGCATTGAACTATTTTTGGCATGACCTAAAAAAAAAATCACAACAAAGCACATGCAGATACCTACTGACACTGCCCACTTAACTACATTGCACGAAGTTTACATTGCAACATTTGTCTTTATTCCAGAAAGCTAAGGAAAGATGTGAAGACCAAACTGTTACCTGATATTTTAAAAAATTAGGCATCATAATTGTGTTTTTTTGTGATACTTCAATGTCAGCTTACCTTGGGACAACATTACAAACATAAAACTGAATTTCGGACAAATTACTCAGTACAACTTTTGAACATAACATAATCAGCCTTTTCTTTCTCATAGTGCCAAGACCATCAGGAACACTGCCTCAATCAACCTGGAGCTGACAGCAGAGCAGTGGAAGAGGAAGTACGAGAAGGAGAAGGAGAAGAACAAGACCCTGAAGGAGACCATTCAGAAGCTGGAGACTGAGCTCAACCGTTGGAGAAACGGTCAGAATAAATATTTTTGGGGTAGAGGACTTCACATCCTCTACCTTCAGCTCTTCTGTGCTGACATTAAAAATAAAACTGCAATGGCCTCATGTGTCCTCTTTATCCACTCATTCCTCCCCTTTAGGAGAAGACGTGCCTGAGACTGAGAGGACTACATCAGACATGGTGACCCGAATCGAGTCTGTGGAGGAGCGTCCCATTTTGGACAATGACACCTCCTCCATTGTGGTCCGCATTTCTGAGGAGGAGCGGCAGAAGTATGAGGAGGAGATCCGGAAGCTGTATAAGCAGCTGGATGATAAGGTTCTCACATACAAACATTGTTCATATCATGCCTTTGATGTGTTGTTTCTAGCTCTATTGCATGGTGTAAGTACAGATGCAAATTTTATAATCAAAGCAAAATATGTTAACGGCCCTTTTCACTACCATTTAACATGTAATTATTGATTTATAAATGGGGAATTGATGTGGAGAAAGGAAATTAAAGTTTACTGCACACACAGATCCAAGTGACTGAGTGTGGAGGTTGGTGTTTATGATAACATCATGTTTATGCAGGATGATGAGATCAACCTTCAGTGCCAGCTGGTGGAGAAACTGAAGCAGCAGATGCTGGACCAGGATGAGGTGAGATCACACAAACTCAGTCACACAAACAAATCCACACTGTATGAGCACACATGCTGTGAGTGTGAGGATACTTGTTAATTCTAAACTTCAGTTTAAACTCCAAGCTTCAGCTTGTTTTCTTTGTAAAGTCTTATCTTAATGTCTGTATTTGTCTTATTCTTCCTGTGCATCTCCCTTCTTTTTATTACCTTCCATTCTTCAGCTTCTGGCCTCATCCAGGGGTGATGGGGACAAGGTCCAGGCCGAACTCGGCAGGCTCCAGGTAGAGAGCGACTGCGCCAAGGCTGAGGTGAAGGAGGTGCTACAAGCTCTGGAGGAACTGGCCATCAACTATGACCAGAAGAGCCAGGAAGTGGAGGAGAAGGGACTGCAAAACCAGCTGCTGGCCGAGCAACTGTCCCAGAAAATGGTAAATTTTAGGAGTGGTGTGAACAGTAAATTGAGACAAACAGAATGGGATCTGAATTCAGAGACAGGAGGTGGAACAGAAGGATCTGCTTGCTTGCTCGTTGCACTGCAGAGACAAGCACCTGTTGTAGCAGCACCATGAGGGGAAAATACTACAGGAATTGTATGAAAATCAAAAATCAAGTTGGCATTAAAATGCAGACTTTCAGCTTTAATTTAAGGGTTTCAACAAAAGTGTTGCATTAACTGTTTAGGAATCACATCCCTTTTTATACATAGTCCCCCTTTTTCATAGGTTAAGAAGTAATTGGACAATTGACTGACAAGCAGTTTTATGGCCAAGTATGGCCAAGTCAGTATTCAATGACAGATTAGGCTGATACTTGATTAAGGAAAAAACCCTTCACAAGATCTAGACATCAAGAACAAGTAGGCGTAGGACATAGGTGTATCATTATCAAGGTCTGCAATAAAGAGACACCTTCATGAGAGTTTACAACAAGGTGCAAACTCCTGGTTACACTCAAGAACAAGAAGGCCAGATTAGACTTTGCCAGAAAACATCTAAAAGAGCCTGAGCAGTTCTGGAAAAAAACAAAAATCTTTGGACAGATGAAACCATGATTAATTTGTACCAGAATGATGGGAAGAGAAAAGTATGGAGAAGAAGAGAAACAGCTCATGATCCAAAGCATACCACATCATCTGTCAGACATGTTGGAGGCAGTTTCATAGTATGGGCGATGCAAAGGATTTTCATCCAAGTATTAAAAATAATGCTCATATTTAAAATTATGTTAGTTTGTCCAATTACTTTTAAGCCTCTGAAAATAGGGGACTGTGTATAAAAATGGCTGTAATTTCTAAACAGTTAATGCAATAATTCTGTTAAATACTTTGAATTAAAGCTGAAAGTCTGCACTTCAGTCAGCCCGATTGTTTGATTTAAAATCCACTGTGGTGGTTTGCAGAGGCAAAATTACAAACATTGTATTATTGTCCGAATATTTATGGACCTAACTGTGTCTAGTCCTAAACAACAGGTGACACCACAGCACTATGATATATTAAAAAGTTCATAGCTCTGTGGTCATGAGTATGACTCATACATATTCCTTTCATGAAGTAAACTTTATTCTAGACTTTCTCCAAAAGTCTATCAGCCAGTCAAGCAAATTTGTCATTTGTGTATTTTAATGAAGATCCAGAGACAGAGACTTTTGTTTTGCATAGGTGCTCACTTTCTTTCATTTCACAGGCCAATCTGATGGAGCTGGAGGCAGAGCTGTCTCGCATGCAGGAAGTGAGCGGTCAGCAGCGGAAACGCATAGCTGAGGTCCTCAACGGGCTGATGAGGGACCTCAGCGAGTTCAGCTCCATCGTGGGTAACGGGGAGATAAAGCTGGTGAGTAGGATCACAGAGTTAGAAGAGGTTTCATGTAGAGGACTTACTGAATATCATTCACTGATGGAGAAATTCTGGTTAAGAAAATACTGCTACATTTCCACTCTTAGCCAGTGGAGATCAGTGGTGCAATCGAGGAGGAGTTTACTGTGGCCCGCCTCTACATCAGCAAGATCAAGTCAGAGGTGAAGAGCATGGTGAAGCGCTGCCGTCAGCTGGAGAACATGCAGCTGGAGTGCCACCGCAAGATGGAAGAGACCGGAAGGGAGCTCTCCTCCTGCCACCTCCTCATCTCTCAGGTAAGGGATGGAGGAAGAGGGGCAGGATAAGATGGGCATCATGAAATAAAGGGAACTGGAGTATTTATGAGTATATACAGTGCTGTGAAAAGAAGGGGGCAAATACTTTTTCATGGCACTGTATGTGGGCAGGAGATAAAAATGAACAGGAAGAATGCAGAAATAAAAAAGCAAACAGAGCTTAAGAAATGTTTTGTTCTTGTTGGTTGTGGTTGAGTTTGTACGCCTCTGATGTCCTGGGGGTACTTCTGGTTTTGCAGCATGAGGCTAAGATCCGCTCTCTGACGGAGTACATGCAGAGCGTGGAGCAGAAGAAGAGGCAGCTGGAGGAGAGCCACGACTCTCTGAGCGAAGAGCTGGCCAAGCTGCAAGACCAGGGTAACACACACATAAACACACACACACAGAAAATCACCGTCCAAAAAATATTAATACGTGACTAAAACGTTTCCTAAAAGCTGTTCAAGTACTGGTTGTAACTCTGAATATGTTTTTTTTTTTTTTTGCTTCTACTAGATAAGTCCCTGGTTGAGGAGAAGGATGGAGAGAAGGGTGAGACTGAGGATAGTAATGTGAAGGTAAGAAGCCTTGTAAGGAAAGTTTTTAATGTGGAGCACTGAGTACATTTCTGACATGTGGCTCTTGTCATCCTAGACTAATACACGTTCAAAGTGCTTATTAAACCAGTCTGACTCTTTCGTGCCTTTACTGGTATCGTTTGTCTTTTAACTCATCGTTTTATAAAAGTAATGTTTTGTGATAATCTGCATTTATTCTTTTGGCCTTGCATACTGTCTCTGCTTAACACAGGGATCTCAGGACCTTTTTTGTTATTTTTCAGTGTTTAATGCAAAGATGATTTGAGTAAATATTGCACATCTCAAAACAGATGTATTAAAAATAACACAAAATGTGTTAATTTTGTACTTAACTAGACTCACAAGTAATGTCTAGTTAAGGACAACACATGTTGTGTTATTTGCTGATGTCCCCTTGGAGGCCAGCAACATGATAAAAACTGGATAACAATTTAACACATGTTGTGTTTGTCACTGGTCTGATTTTTATTTTTATTTTTTACCACATTTAGGGCATAATTTGACACAATGTGATGAACTAGAATGACACAAACAGTGTGTAGGACTGTAAGGCATCCTCCTTGAGAGTGTAAGATTATTTTCTCCTCCAGAATTTCATTATAGGTCATCATCTTTAAAGAGGCACTCTGCTTTTGGTCTTTCCATTTCCAGAAAGCTCCTCGTCATCAGGGAGACTCTCACCGTGGCCTCCATCACAAGCAGCTGACCCGCCTGCGGGATGAGATCAATGAGAAGCAGAGGATCATTGATGATCTCACTGAGTCTGTAGTCATCTTCATTTGTTTTATCTTTTCACACAAAGATGCCATAGATGTTTTTTTTAAATTATTCCTTACATGCTAATAATATTATTGATGACAGTATGTTAAAAATACACAGAAATTTGCTTTTATACTTCGCTATAACAGCAAAGTTTGCTGTTACAGTATTTTAATGTTCTTTTTTCCCATTTCTCTTGTTGTCTCTGAACATGTGTTTGTTTTTGTTTTTTTTACTTTACACAAGCAGTCGTAACTCCAAGCTGGAGCTGGAGCTGGCTCAGGTCCGCGCTGACTTTGAACGTCTGAAGAGTCAGGATAGTACCAAGAGCGAGCGCCTGGAGGAGCTCTCGTAAGTGTTCAGCAGTCCCATTTTTCTCATGCTTGCTGAATCCAAATGTAAAGTAAATTAATTTCAATTGAAACAGATAATGAGTGGTTTGGTGGCCTTTTCATGATTATCTGTAAAATATTTGAAGTCAGACTTGATACAGTTCAGTCTCACTTCTCTTAAATTCCAATAGAGGGCACTCAAAACAATACACAGATATGACTTTTTTCTGTACAGAGGAATATTGTGTTATTTATAATGATGCTTTTGCTGTTTCTGTCAGAATCCTGCATGAGCGCCATGAGCAGACAAAACAGGACTTGAAGGGTCTGGAGGAGACTGTTGTGAGTAAAATAGACACCACTATCGCTCTACCTCATATTTCACATCACCCAGAGTTGTCTCCCTAACCTCCTCTCCATCTGTCTGTCCGCCAGGCCCGCGAACTCCAGACCCTCCACAACCTGCGCAAGCTGTTTGTTCAAGACCTCACGTCGCGGGTTAAAAAAGTAAGCCACTGACTCATAAAGTCAAGGAATTCTTTTTTCAATCACGTTAAGAGGGTATTAATGGGTCTGTGACCTTAATAGGTCCCGCTAAACCTGAATAGGAATAACAATAGCATCCTTAATCCCTCTAATCTCCTTCAATATTTGATGTATTGTATGAAGAAATTCCCTTTCTGTGTAAACTAGACACAATCATCTAATCGAACAGTCCATCAAAGGTGTCACCATACTGGTGTCACCATACAGTTTTGTTTGGGTTTTTTTTTTATTTACCCTTTTTTGTCAAAATTGTTTGCTGATTGAAAAAACCTGCTTTCCTCCATCACTAAGCTGTAAAAAAGATGAACAGCTGGGATAAAAGGCCTGTAGAGAGTTGAGATCAGAGGCTCACGAATCTCTTCAATCTCTTGTTCCATGTCTCAAAAAAGAGTTTCAAAGCCAGATTTTAAGATCTTCTTACAGTAATCAGTAGTAGAGTAACTAAAATTCAAATGAAAACACTTCTGCCAGCCTCCCCTTAACCCTTCCACGTATTACAGTAATTTCCAGCCATAGGACAAAATAAAATCTCATTCTCTACCTCGCTTTATGTTATGTATTTTTCATCCTCGTGCTCCGTCGTCTTCTCTGCAGAGTTCCGAAATGGAACCTGATGATAGCGGGGGGTCTTGCACCCAGAAGCAAAAGATTTCCTTTCTTGAGAATAACTTGGACCAACTTACAAAGGTTCACAAACAGGTGAGAGACACAGAAATAAGTTATAACTTATAGACTATAACTTATAACAGTTATAAGTTTTACTGATGCAAACCTGACTGGATTAGATCTCAAGATGTTGTGATTGTGATGGTTTCATACAACATTCTTTCCAGGATAATTACAGTTTAACACAAGCTGCACACTCATGTACACAGACCTAATGCATGTGGGAAAAACTGCCATTTTGAACACACTTAAAATCATACAACTATATTATATTCAAAATGCACAGTTTGTGGGTGAATAAATTCAACTGGTTTTGTATGTTATAAACATTTTGTCCCCCTCCTCCTTTTCCTCGGTTCACTCTAGCTGGTTCGTGACAATGCAGATCTGCGTTGTGAGCTTCCAAAGTTGGAGAAACGTCTTCGGTCTACTGCTGAGAGAGTTAAGGCCCTGGAGACTGCACTGAGGGATGCCAAGGAGGGCGCCATGTTGGATCGCCGCCGCTACCAGCAGGAGGTTGACCGCATCAAAGACGCAATGAGGGCAAAGAATGCCTTGAGGCGCCCCCATGCAGCACAGATCGGTACTGCACTAATTCATTTCATTGATGACTAATTCTGCAGCCCAGTGACCCAGTTTCTTTATAGTTGTACCCTACCTTACATTGCTTCTTCATCCTGACAGCTAAGCCAGTGAGACCAAAGCAGCTGACTGTTTGCTCTCCTACCAACCCATTCTACACCTACATCCGTGCTACTGAACACGGCAACGCCTACAGCAATGCCCTTTTCCAGAACAACATGGCACCACAGAGGTCCTCTAGTGTCAGCTGCAATCCCAACTCTGTCCAGAGCAACACGTGAGTTTAAATCCTTTCCTTCACTTTTCCAAGCAGACGTTACACAATAAAGTCAAGTTCTAACAATTGATTTTTAAGGTCATTGAGAGTCTGCACTGATCCTAAAAACAGAGAATCCTCATGTGTTCGGGGGTTAGCATGCAAATTGCTGCTGAATGAAAATATAGGACAAATGTATAACTGTGTATATCTATGTTTTCATCTGTGGGGTTTTCCACAGAGTTTCCACAGCACTGGGCTACAGAGCAGGAAGATATAATGGGGACATACTGGAATCCTACCCACTCAACATCGACAATGGTAAGTACATTTATTCACACACCTCCCTGTATAAAAACGAATATTCTTATATATGTGTGTTTGCAAGCACCTGTAGATATATTTCAGTCTAATATCTGCTATCATCATCTGTGTTTAACAAGATATAAATATTGTCAGGAGCTCAGTATTTCTTGTTTTTATATTAATGCAAACAAACTAACACAACTGTTGTGTTTTTTCCAACAGGTAACACCATCAGTGAAACCAGAGACATTAATGATAACAGGTGAGGGCATTAGTTACAATTTCTGTTGTCAGTTTGGCTGCTACACTTCAGACATTAAACGTTATTAGACAAAGTACTCCGTAGGAGTGCCATTCACCCATTTTCTTAACCACTTATCCAATTCAGGGTCGTTAGAGTATCACAAGTTAACCTAACATGCATATTTGTGAATTGTGGGAGGAACCAGTAGGAGTGATAAGAGTGATATATTTGGTTATGTACAATGTTGTTTTTGTGTGTCTGCATTCACAGGAGTGACGTTCACTGTGGCAGCGAGGTGGATGATTCAAACAGACACTACGTGATTCAGCAGGAGACTGCTGCAAGTTAATACCTTGGTAACTAACAATGTACACAGAGTTATACATACACGTTTCAGCTTATATCTTTGAGGACACTCATTCACAATTCATTCCCAAGCCCTTTACCTTAACAATCATAACTCCATGCCTAATCCCACATCAGTATGCTGTATTTTTGAGGGATTATGATAAAATAATCCCAGAAAGAGGAGGAGATGCCAACATATGGCCTCCTGGCTACAGCTAAACCTACCTCCCAACCAGTCCACCTGTTATTTCTATAAGTCCACACTAACCTACCAGGCTAAAACCAGCACTACATGCTCGTTAAAATCTACTCACAACTCACATATGTTAAGGTTGCAATTAATATTTACAGCATGTGTTTTATGTACAAATGTAATTATTATTGCAGGGTAGTGCATTTGTGTGTTTTTCAAAAGTTCATTGTTTAATGAGATAACACATCAAAGTTTTTTTTGTGAATATTTTTATGTGCATCATCAAGGAAATTTTAGGAAAAAAAGTGGTTATAATTGAAGTAGTAAATTAAATAAATTAATGAGGTTGGGCCAGGGGTACTCATGAAATAGAAAGAGAACTTGCTGCGAATATACTTTTCTAACACTCAAACCAGTAACTTCCTAAAAGTAAGAAAATCAGTCCACAAGTTTACGTTGCTCTTTGTAAAATAGGTTGCAGTAAATGCAAATCATATTTGATCTAATGTGTTCAAACAAACAAAAGCAGTGGTATAGTCCTTTATTGACAAAAATTAGAAAGTTAATTCCTAATCATAAATAGAGCTTTCAACTGATTTTTTTCTCTAAACTCTAAATTCCTGCTATTGTCTCTTTGCAGAAGATGACCAAACACTGTACCCGTCCACAGACCCTCCCCTCCCATTTGCATGCAGCCTGCCCCCCCAACCCTGCACTGCATCACCGATAATGATGACAACGAAGATCTGTAGCCCTGTAGTCTTCTAATTAGTTGAAGCCCTCTTCTGCTCCAATGGTGAACACTTTGGGGTCCAGTCCCTTTCAGTTCAATCAGGATTAAATCCAATTTTTTTAATTAAAGAACATCCACTAAATCAATTCACTGATCCCTCCAGCCAATCAGTTGGATGCCACTGATGTTGATCGTCTCCTGTGGGGTGGTTGAACTGAAACAGGGCTGACCCCATATCTGATCACTCAGTACACACATGTTGTAAATAATAGTGCTGTATACTCCAGTAGAGGTTTTTGACCAGCAACTGTTTGTGTGAATGCACAGCCTTCCCCATCCCCTGCACACACCTTCTTAAGGGCATCATGTGGATGGCATACTGTAGGCAGACATGACCTTTTTCTCTGTCGTAAATAAGAGTGTAGTATGTAACGCCAGCTTGTAACAGAAGACCCACACTCTGCGTGCATGTCGCTTAGCGGTTTAGCTTTCCAGTCTTTGCATGTGTCATGAGTCCGGTCGGGAGCTGGTATGCTGCGAGTCAAGTCTGATCGACTTCGACAGATGTCAGAAACAGAGAGCTGGTTTCCATTAAACCTGATTCTGGTCTCGGCGCTTTAGATGATCTTTTTATAGGAAAATTTGAGTCCAAGACTGTTTTGTTGTGTTTTAAACACTTTAAACAGCAAAAATGATATCTGGACCTTCTTTAAAGGTAACAGATGAGTAGACAGAAAATGTGAGGGAAACCCAGCCCAGGCAAGCAATCTGTATTAAGAAAACATTTTGTAAATGCTTAGATCCTATGAAGTATGATGCCATTTTGCATTCCACTTAATCTGGCCCCTTACCTGCATTGCACCTTGTGAGTCTTCTTACCAAGCCTTAATATGAACTGACTTCTCATGATCAAATTCACATGCTGTCTCTACATGCATTTGTAATTACTACCTCTAGAGCTGCTGATTATATAAACTTATAACAGTATAATAAGATATCGTCCTTGCAAATGCTGAATGAGAACTGATCTTAGAGTTTCTACAGAAAGTTGCAACTTTAGAACACCATACCTGTAAGTAGATTCAAATGCTCTTATCAGTGCTGTAGTTATCTCTTCCACAAGTTCATTCATGCACATTTTCCTTCTCCATCTTGTTACAAGATCAGAGCTGGGCTAAAATAGGTGCTCGCAAAATAATTCGAATGCAGCAGAGTAACAAAAGTTCTTAACCTTTTAAGGCTGATTATGGTGTTGTTTTCTGTCTTATAATTTAAAGTTATAGTGTTTGCATACTTTCCCAGGCCTGGTCTAAATTTGGATTTTTAAAAGAAATGAAAAAACATTTGAGAAAGTTTTACAGCTGCATTGATGCTATTTAGTGGTTCATTTTTGGTTCAAAGGTCCAGTGGTTAGGGAGCTTCTGCAGGTAAGTCTCCAACTGAGCAGCCACCAGTCTGGAGCACTTTGAGAGAAGCTTTTAGCCTGTCATCAGGTTGTGCTGTTATTCTTCTGTGAGAAATCCTGACCAGCCAATCAGGATAGAAGAAAGCAGCATGTCTTTGGCACATAATGAATAAGTGGATGTGTTTACATGAAGGTGAATCACTGAATAAAATGATAGATTAAACCAAAAGTGTTTAGCAAAACACCCAACTCTTCAAGAATGGTTAAACAGTTAGTTTGATTTATATATGTTTACACTGTGACCAGAATTAAAGTGGATCTGGTCTGACATTTTAGAGAGTAATTAATCCTACATTTGATTTTCAACTATATTTATTTATGTAGAGTTTGTTTTTTAAATGTATAACTAGATTTGTTCATAATGTAAATTATCCCAAACAGGAGCCTTCCCATTCACGTGATCCCTAATCTTCCTCATTTATCTGATCATTCATGATAGCACCACACAGCCTGATGCTCTTACTGGCATTAACAACATCTCAGGGCTTGACATTCCCAATCATAGCAACCATAGTCCACCTCCATTGTCTTCTTCCTAGACTTCAAACTATGTGATTGCTGATGAACAATCAGGTCAGTGTGTCCTCATCGAGGCTAAACAAAAGAAGGTAATTAAAAAAATAAAATAAAAGAATTGTACATATAACATCTCTTTTCTCACACATTACATCCAAACTGTAACAATCTCCTGGTCAGACCCTACTGTAGACCCTCTATTTGACATCATGTTTTAAGTGTAATAAATTAGAGGGGAGTGTGTACTATATTGTCACCTGCTGTTACACTATCTGATTTGAACATATCTAAATACATGTGCTATATATTGTTAATCTTGTAAGTAAAACAGCGTGCAAATGACGTAGTAAGATGCAAAAGAAATCTGCACGCTATCTTTGTTCAGAGAAATGTTTGTTTTATTTATTTCTGTATGCCTATAGTGTAGCGTCAACATGAATATGTGAAGAATCACCGGGCAAAATCTCTGTATATATAGACTCATCACTATGCTGTATTGTATGTGAACCACTGTGTTGTAGTAAAAAGTTCAATAAACTTGTAGAAAGGAGTTTGTTGGAGGGAATCATTTGGGTCCAGAAATGTGATGACGTTTCAGTGAAAGTGAAATAAAAGAGCGCATGGTGTGTAAAAATGAGACAGTCCCACACTGACGTCTGAAAATGGCTCTATCTAGTGGATGGAAACGGAATTACATCGGTGATGTATAATTAACTGAATGAAAAGCAATTTCATTGGCTGTCAGTAGGGTGACCAGATGTCCTTCTCTATACTGGATTGCACAGCATTTTGATTCCTTGTCCCCCTGTCCCACATCTTGAGCCAATGCCCCACATTCTGACTGGTTCTGCAGGACGTGCACTTTTCTAAAGTCTGGCTTTTACCCAATGCATGTGAAGGGAAGGCTTTTTATTACAGTCAGAAGAAGAAGGTTAGCCATACTCATCAAAAAGTCACAAAAAAGTCACAAGCTTTGCAGATTTTGGTGAATATGATGGAAACTAACACAAAGAAAATGAAGTGGCAGTATATTCTGAGAAACAGAGTTTTTGTCTTTTTTCAGTTTTGCACAGGGGGTAAATATGGTGTGAAGTGACACAGTATATGTGCGTCATAACTGGATAACAAAAAAATAAAAATGCTAAAACGGTCTATCTATGGATACATCCAAACTGAAACCCTTAAAAAAACTGTTACCAGAAGAGCAGCTGAAATAACAGTGAAATAAACGAGAATACAGGAGGATATAAATACTGTTGCATGACACCATAAGAACTAACTTAAGCTTCCTTTTATGCTTACTGTATTTACTTAGCAAGAGAGTTGGAAATATATTTGGCCTTTACATGCTAAATGACAAGCCGGTAACATTCACAGTTTATTGTATTTATTTATTTTTTTTTTTAAGATAGATGTGAAAATTTCAGACTAGCTCCCAGCATTCTTGATGTGCCCAAATGTCCCTCTTTGTCCCACACAGACACAGTGTTTGGCCCACATTTAGTTTGTTGGGATCTGGTCACCCTAGCTGTCAGTGGAGATGCATTTTTCACTATTCAGTGTGAAAACTGTGTCGGATTGATGTTAATGTGGGTTGCATGCACGCTGGGTGAATGACATCTGCTGGTGGAAATGAACAAAGCAGTGGAGAAGCAGTGTGAATCGAGGTCTCTCGCATCAAAACCATCCTGAATGGAGTCAGTGATGATTCTATGGTAAAGTCAGTGCAAACCAATAATTTTTGCGCTGGCGTTATTACTGTAACTCCACATGTCTGACACGGTTTCATTAACCAAACTAACAACTGTATTGTTGTTTAGATAATACTTATTCTCTGTATGAACTCTGTCTTCAGCCACATTTCTCAAATTCTGTTCAAGTGATGGAAGCTCACTCTGCAAAGGAACTTCCTGCTCTTCGTCTTTCCCACGAGAAAGGAAGCAGTGATGTAAACAAAAGTGGCATGTGAAGCATCTTCAAACTGTACTGCTGGGTGTGTGAAAGATGTTCTTATAATAACACACCTTAAACATCTATCTGCACTGGTGTAGGTAAAATATTTAAGTACACTAATTAAAGTGCACGAATAAATGATCTGAATGTTATCTGGAAAATATTGGAAAATCTGAATCGTAAATAGTACCACATTAATCTTTTTTGCTTGCTTTTGTTTGTGGAATAAAAGTGATTTTTTTTTTTATTATATGTGATATTTTCCCGCATCACACTGACAGTGTGAAAACTGTTCACTGGGGAAGCTGCTGTAGGACTGCTGTTCGTGTGGATTATGTGCATGTTGGGTCTCTACAACCTCTGACCTACAGAGGAAATGAATTTTCAAATGACATCATGAAAGGGACTTACCACAGTCACATTGAGAGTGCGAGTCAGTAAGAAAAGAGAACAAAAAATCAATTCCGGAGGAATAGTCAGCATACATAATGCAGAAAGTATCTCGTATATTTTATATTTTTTAATCTTATTTTAATCGAAAGCATTTCATTTTGTGATTATTTTGCATTTAATTTGTGTTTTTGACTGCTTTTGTGTGTAAAATTCCCTTGCTAAATTTGTTTGATTGATTGAATGATTGATTTTCCTTATAAGGACTAAAACCATCCCCAGCAGTCCTGGACAAGTAATGCACGGAGAGATTTTTTTTTTTCCCCCCGTTTGGTTTCACCCACTCCTGATTCCCAGCTACTCTGTGCGCGTCCCCGCCGCGCGCTCCTGCCCCTCTGTGGATCAGATGAGACTGCGGCACCGCTGCACTGCTGACCCGGTCAACAGGAGTCAGCAGGAACCCTTCACACCTCCAGGTGGACACACAGACGCCGGCAGCTTACAGACTCAGACTGTGTGCTCCAACTCCGCATTACAGGCTGGACAAGGTGAGCGACCCCGGCCCGCAAGGTAGAGAGCACCACATTCATTAAGTTTTCTTTAAAAGGATGTGCTAATGTTTAATATCTTTTGAAATAGCACAAATGATATTTGGTGTGTACTTATTTCCTGTTAAAATGTTATACCACAGACAAAACGCTACGGTGAAATGCTTGGAGTTTGAAGTTAGCACAGTAGTGACCACTGGCTAAGCAAACACCGTTTTACCCTTTGGCGAGTAACATACACATGCGCAGTAAAACTGAAGTTTAATTTAGAGTCACGGGTTGGATTCATAATGTCAGTTATTTTCTACAATATAGTTTCCAGGCTTTTTTTTTTTAGCAGGAAAAGCCCTGGGTGGCTTTGAATAAATCTGCACGCATCACCAAAACTGTAGAAAAGAGGCTCGTTATTATTTTGACTCAGTCCACAAGCATCTAAATAGTCAGGTTTATTTCACCTAAACAGATGTCTCCAATTTTTTTAAAATTTTAATTTAATTTCTTTTTTTTTTTTCATGGACTAAACAGAAGAAAATTCACCCAGCGCAGGTGCTGAATAAAGATTTTATTATTTGATTTTAAGATCTAATGTATTCACAAAATACATAGAAAAAGTTTCTATAACGTCACATAAAACTTCTGATTCTGCACTGTATCTTCACTGAGTCTGTATGTCAGAGCACAGCTCATAAATGGCTAATTTCTGTCTTGCTTTCAAACACACATATGTACTTTGATAATTGTTTCCCTCTATAAGATCAATATTAAGAGACTGATTAAACTGTGCAGCTACTCTTTTAATCAGAAGCCAAGGAGGCATTGATAATCTCCTCAGCTATTTGTTCTGGTGGTGCAGTTACGTAAGCTTAAGACTGATGATGTGATGACATGCAGACACACTCACATGCAGGATGAGTGTCACTCATGAATCAAAATTAGCGTGTTGGAAGATTTGACTCCTCTTCAAAGGGCTGATACTCGATATTAATCTTTGCAGCTCAAGTTATTCTACTAAGGCAGATTTTTCACAAATGTAATTTGTGAAAAAGCCAGTGGCCTGAACTCTTGCACACACGCAAACCTTCAAGGTTTAATTATTTTGAACATAACTGCATAATTTATTGCAACACGTAGCATCTTTTTTTCTCCTGGTGCACGAGTTTGCACATGAAGTCATGTGTAATATCTGAAAAATAAGGACGATAGCTAGCTCTGGAAAATCAGTCAGTTAATAGCTAAAATTACTTACGGGTGATGAAGTTATGCAAATTTTGGCCATTAATTCTTAATAGTTCAGTCATTTTGATCAGCTTGCGTTTGTTAGTTGTCTCAGTCATGTCAGCTGAATTGAGCTAAAGAAGTGTTAGTGTCAGCTTTAGCAAATACAAAGAATTCATTTTCTTCTTAAAGAAATATTCTTGAAATCATAACCTGTGCACAGAAGGTCAAAACATTGTTTTAGGACATTATTTTGTGCTGTGGGTTTTAATCATTAGAAGTATTTCACAGCAGCCATTTTCACATAAAATAGTAGGTACACACAGGTGTTACTCATTGTGTTAATAAGGGATTTGTACCTAAATAGAAACAGATGCTTCATCAACATCATTATTAACACCTGTGTTTACCCACTCTTCATATTAAAATGGCTGCTGTGAAGTAGGTCTTTTATGGGTTAAATATTCAGTCAGCCCTAACTGGCTCTCTCTCTGTTATTCCAGCTCTAATGCTGAACGCTCCTCCTGTGTGACCTGAACACTGTGGCTTCACTCCTGTAACCAGCTGTTACTGTCTGTCTGTGTGGCTGCGTCTTCCCTGCTCGGGGTCTTCTTCTTTGCTGTGTGGGCGAGGTTATAAATAAGAGGCCGGAGGTTTTTGGGTGCTTGTGTGTTGTTTAACCAGCTGCTGTGGAGGTTTGTTTGTCTCCTCTGAGTGCAGGTGTACTCCCTGGCTTGGCCTCTAGATGCTGTTCTCGGGCCTGTTTCAAGGTCCACCCCCCCCTCCCCCCAGCACTTACCACCTGGCTTTATACCTCAAGGGTTTCAGTTTGTTTGTGTTGGGTCAGTGTCACCTGTCTCATGTGTTTTAGCTCTGTGCGTGCCCATGTACCACTTTTTGGCATTTATTCTTTAAGTATTTCCAAGTAAAGCAGACATAAGCTTCAAATATGATGACGCAAACTCGACTCTGATGTGATTTTACTTTTGATATAGGGTTGCAAACTGTCCTTTATTATTATGATGACATGAGTGCTGATTCCAGAGTGAGAAAGCAGAGAGAAAAGGAACCTGTATTTTGAGGTTTTTATGCTATTTCTGATCTTGGAGCATTTGAGATAAATTATACCCTATAGACATCTATGTGTGTCCTGGTGTAGACAGAGAGGAGGATGGGAAAGTTCTCCCGTCTTTGCAGGGCAGACCACCAGCAGAAACAGTCACATGCAGATTATTTAAATATTGACAGCTCAGCATGCACAGTATTTAGCAGAGCTGGGTCTCTGTATTTAATCACACACGATAGTGGCAGGGCAAAATATCATGTGGATATGTATTATATCGCTTCCTCCTGCAATAAATCTAGCCAGATATCGATATTTTCATTAAAACATGTGAGCGCTTTAAAAAGATTTCCCCTTATCAATTTATCGTACCTATCAAACACTTAAAGATAAATTGAATCAACATTAATTAATTGCTGGCGAAGAAGAAGAAACTTCCAGGATTAAAATGATGAAGCGCAGGGGAAAGCAAATCTAGAAAACAACAATCACTGTGAAATCACTCAGTTACATGCAATTACAAAAAAATGGGGTGGCTGCTACACAAACCCATGCAGCTGAAAAAATGTCAACATAAAGACAAAATAAGAAGAATACAAGAAGATGGTTTAAAGTTATTTCCTTTTTTTTTTCTATGGATCCACTCACATGAGTTAACTCTGACTTGTTGCTTCACACTGGGGGAGTTGAAGATGATATATTATTTATATTTTTTATATTATTATATAATTTGCTCTCTTGCTGAGACATAATTGACAAGATCAATGCTACTTTTATGCCTGTATGGTGATCAGCTGCTGTTGGCATAGTTTAGCAAAGGCAAAAAAAGGCTAGAAAATAAGCTAGCTCTGTTTAAAGCAGAAAAGCAGGAAATAATTCATTGGTTAACACACTTTCATTGCGTTAACTGAAGTGCATTAAGTATTTCTTAACAGAAGTGTAAGAAAAATGCACAACAGGAAAGTGTCACACTGCATCTCTGCTGTGTGTTGTTGGTGACTTGACATTAAAAGTCAGAGTTGTATGTGAATCATGTGGAAGTCAGCATTAGATCTAGCTTTGGGGACATGTACTGAATGAGTCAAACGCAAAATCTTTCAAACCTTGCCAGCAGCCCAAAGCTAGGTCAAGACTGTGAATTGATTTTCTTCACTTCAGAGAGCACGGATTTGCAAACAGAATATTATTAGGAAACTTGAAACTTAAAACTCAAGGATATTGCCAAATTTTGGATCTGTTCCATTTTTTATGTGTGTGTGAGAGGTTTATTTTTCTTTAATTACCCAGCTTCTTACTATGCCTTACTGGCTATTTTGTTTGTCCATACAACTATTGTAGGCATCGTGTTTCAGTCTCACAAGCACACCTCCATGAGAACAATGTTTTAAAAAATCCAGCCAGCCTCACAGTTCATTGTGACTGACACTAGCAGCTCATGGTAATTTCTGTCATTTCATGGTGACTCCCAGGGTTAACTCCAGAGGAGGCTGCGAGGGGTCACACAGTCAGTGGGATGACAAAAAAAAAGATGCCTATCTTTCTGAGTCACTTTGTCTGTCTCAACTCCAAGTTGTCTCTTTGAAGTAAGCATTGAATCACGCAACCTAGATCTTTGAGTAAGACTGTTAAAATAGCCCAAGTTTGAGTTCTTCTGTAGCTCAGTGTTTAGCATTGCTGTGGTGCTGTAATATTAGTGTTCAATAGAACATGGACCAGTTTTATTAGTCACAAGGGGGTCACGACAGCAAAAATGATGCTCCTGTTGAGCCTGTCTGCACCTTTGCAAAGTGGGTCAGTATATGTATAGGTTTTTCTCCAGCATGTCTATAGGGTCACTGTACTAAGAAGGACTGGCTTACAGCTAGAAAATGCACAAGCGTCAAGTGCTCAAGTACTCAGAAACTTGCAAATTGAGGTAAGCACATCCCAAAATATTCCTATTTTTGAAGGCTTTGTGATGCACCTAATTAAAATAATGAATGCAAAAGGAAATTGAAATTAGCTGTTGGGATCTCCGCTTGTAAAGAAATTGGGGATTTTATTTTTGACTCCAGTGGTTTATGTTTCTGATACTTTGTCTTAAGGGTTTTCACTTTGGATTCAAGAATCCATTTTGGTGGTTTCTGCTACAGCTAAGTGAACTTTTGCACCAGATAAACCATAGGGTTTCTTGCCAGTTTGTTGCTGCTCCACTGACCACAGATTGCAGATGAAAACACACCCAAACAGCCAGGAATGAAAACAGTATCTGAGTGTGAGTTTCAGACCCACTTTTTAAAATGTTCTTTTCTTTTCTTTTCTTTTCTAATATCAGCTTTACTGATAAGCTGCAATAGCAGCCAGTAACAGTATGTCTAGTTTTGTTTCATTCTGTAGTCATATCCTCTATATTGCTGCTAAACTGAACCATAAAGAGACCAGGAGACTTTTGGTCACACTAGATGTTCAGTTGCTCAGTTAGACTGTAATATAAGAATAAATAAAACTTCCAGGATCTGCATTTTACCCAAGAGTGAGTTAGTAGTGCTTATTACTGAAGGTCATATTTTTTTTTAACAGCATAGTTAGATGTTAATAAGATTTTATTTAAAAAAAAAAAAAAAGACTTTATAAGCTAAACTCACCCAAGGCTGGTTATTCTTCACTAAAAGACTCTGCAGAAATATGTAGACATTTTTTCCATATTAAATGTGTCTCTGTTGTATTTTACTCACATCAGCTCTACTACAGACAAGTTTCACTGTACTGAGCCATCACTGAGGGGTAAGCTAATGAAAGGTATCTCATCTGGAGATATCTCTGCTTACTTGAAAGCTTGATTTCATGAGCAATAATATATATATATATTGTTATTGTTTTTTATTTTAGGTTTGAAACACTGGGAGATACTGGCATCTTTATCTCTTGAGTCACCAGCCCAAATGCATTTTAGATGCATCGTCTTATATCCTGAAGCCATATCAGATCAAATGATGCTGGAGAAACGCTGAAATATCCGGTAGACAAACACTCTGTAACAGTGTTACTGAAAGATGCCAGTTTTGATGTTTGAAACTGTTGCTCATGAAATAAACGCAAAAGAGGCTCTTTTGGGATTTTAAGATATCTTGTTATTTAAAAAAAACAAAGCTGATTTTTTAAAATTAAAAAAGATAATTATCTTGTTAATTAAGAAAAACCCCATATAATCCATAAAAAAGTTTAAGAAACTGAAGCAGCCGTCTGATCATAAAACTATAATTTATATGAACTTCTGTCCAGCCCAGCTCTGAGTCCGACTTGCTCATTGTAGGAAATGCATCTCCAGCAATGTTAACTGCTTTACAGAATGGTAATGAGGTGCTAGCTGCCCAAGCCAGAGCCTGGGACGACGCATGCTTGAAGTGCTGAGGATACTGGAGGCAAAAATAGAAGGCTAAAGCTTGAGGTGCATTTGTTTCCATCACTGCTTGGGATTAACGGCTTCTAAACACTCCATTCCATTATGAACACACACACAGACACCTTTTTTTTTTTTTTTTTTAATGCGCTAACATTGACAGCACTGATTCCAAAAACAGTAATGCCAGCATTAGATTCAGAGTGACAGGTTTATTTTATTGGCCGTTTTTATAGGTCCGCAGTTGTTAACGTTGCACAGGCATTCACAGTGAGGATGAATAGAAAGACGTCAGGCTAAACCAAATACAAGGTGCAAATGCTCACCGTCTTATCCCACGGGAGATGTCAGACAACAAGCCTTGAATTTCCAGGCTATGTCTTCCAAGCTTACTATAAACCATGAGAGTTTGTCAAATGAATAAATATGTGAACGATTTCTCACAGGAAAATGACTACTAATAGGCGTTATCCAGAAATGTAGTAATTTAGAAGGGTGTCAGAGGGTGTGCAGGTGGCAATGGCAGGATTTCTCACCTTAAATTTATTGAGAAAATAATTAGATGTCTGGTTTTCAAGATGGCATCTGAAAGCAAACCAGCAGGGGGTATCTTTGTCTAATCAGGTGTGTTTAACATTAATATGTGAAATAGTGAACTGTTTCTCTTCTGACAGTCTGAAATGATTAATGTAATCTATCTAGACTAAGACTGAAACTAATCATTTTCATTACTGCTAAACTGATGTGTGAAGATTGCACATCCCAATTTCCTAGTGTAAGAAGTGAATTAATCCTATTACATGTTTAGTCTGACCAACAGCCTCAAACCAAAACACATTAAATTCACTGTTACATAAAAATAGCAAGCCAGTAGCAAAAAAAAGAAAAGTCTGAGTTGCTTGTAATTTGCAATTAGATTTATCTTATTTTAACTAGTGCAATCTGCTGTAGCAACTAGTTTGAGAAAGCAGCAGACAGTGGTGACTTAACTTTTTATACCAGTGATCCTCATTTCAGCCTCACCCACCGTCTCCTCCGCTCGAGTGCATGCTTGGTTTCTAAAAGGCTGCACACACACGCACTCACACATGCATGCACACAGATTTTTTTTTAAACGGGAGACGACTCTATGGTCAAATTCTAATTCACAATGTTGCTCTGACAAGGGAGCACAGGAGGGGGGGATTTAGGATTAAGTAAAATGTCCTGTTTATAATATGTATGCTGCATGAGTAGAGTAAGGAAAGGATTTTGAGAGAGAGAGAGAGAGAGAGAAAGGGAGGGAGACAGAGAGATAAGGACAAGGGCGACAAGGCCTTGGCTGCAACCAGTTGAATCAATGGCTTCTCTCCTCTGGCTAGGACATGCTCACTCCGCTCAAGCCTAATACCACAGACATGCTGTCACACACAAACACACACACACACAATTTATTTTTTTTATCCCTCATCCCCCTCCCTGCCACTTTTTCCTCCCATTCTGCCTCTCTCTCTTTCTGTGTCCCTTTGTGACTTTTGCACATTTGCCTTGTCTCACAGCAGAGTCGGTGCATTAACAGAGCCGGGAGGAGGACCAGAGAGAGAGAGAGAGAGAGAGAGAGCAGGGGTTAGATCATGAGGACAACAATGATAGCTCAAATATACGACAGCAAAAACAGAACAACATCACAACACACAGGTTCAGTCTGCTGAAGTTGAAGCAGAGGGCACGCTGCACTCCGATACGTTATGATGAACAAGCCATTCTGTTGCAGGGTAAGATACAGCTGATGTTTTCTTATATTGTTGTGAGTGCATATCAGCAGCCAGTGCTTATGTGTAGTGTATGCACTTGCATACACGGGGGGTGATTTGAAAGTTTTCGACATCTGTGAAGATGACACCCTGCAGTACTATTTGTGCTAAAACTATTTTTCAGTTAGTTTGATGACATAAAATTAATAACTGTTCAGTTGAATTCATAAAGTCAAATTGCTAAAATAAATAGTGTTATGCCAGATGTGAGGATTTGTTGCTTTTCTTTCTAAAGTTTTGAATTTAACATATATATTCTTGAAATAAGCACTTTTTGGACATTTGGGAACTTTTATGTAACACTTTATATAAAAGGAATTTTAAAACACACCAGTCATATTATTTAGGATTTATTTTTTTTAAAGTAAATGTGTTTAATAAAAAACACATTTAAAAAACAAAAGCTAAATCAAATGTTGATAATGAAACAAACTGGTGACAAAGAACCTAAATATCATATACTCACATCCACTTTGTTAGGTACACCTGTTCAGCTGCAATTCAACGCATTTAGACATGGTGACCTGCTGAAGTTCAAATCAAGGATCAGAATGGGGAAGAAAGGTGATTTAAGTGACCTTGAACGTGGCATGGTTGTTGGTCTGAGTATTTCAGAAACCGCTGATCTGCTGGGATTTTCCTGCACAAACATCTCTAGGGTTTACAGAGAATGGTCAGAAAAAGAGAAAATATCCAGTGAGCAGCAGTTCTCTGTGTGAAAATGCCTTGTTGATGCCAGAGGTCAGAGGAGAATGGCCAGACTGCTTTGAGCTGATAGGAAGGCAACACTAAGTCAAATAACCAGTTGTTACAACCAAGGTATGCAGAAGAGCATCTCTGAATGCACAGCATGTTGAACCTTGAAGCAGATGGGCTACAGCAGCAGAAGACCATGCTGTGTACCATTCCTGTTAGCTAAGAACAAGAAACTGAGAGTACAGTTCACACAGGCTCACCAAAATTGGACAACAGAAGATTGGAAAAATGTTGCCTGGTCTGATGAGTCTTGAATTCTGCTGCGACATTGATAGGATAGGGTCAGAACTTGGTTTAAAAAACATGAAAGCATGGCTCCATCATGCTTTGTATAAACAATTCAGGCTGGTGGTGGTGGTGCAGCAACTTTGTGATGCTATCATGTCAATATGGACCAAAATCTCTGAGGAATGTTTCCAGCACCTTGTTGTGCCATGAAAAATTAAAGCAGTTCTGAAGGCAAAAGGGGGTCCAATTCAATACTGACAAGGTATAACTAATGAAGTGGCCAGTGTGTGTATAGTATTCCTTAACATAAACAAAACTCAGATTTAGCTTTGTACATCCTTTATCTGTGCTGCACGCTAATTGTAACCCAGGCTCAATTCAATTTTCAATTCAGTTTTATTTATATAGCACCAAATCACAATAGCAGTCGCCTGAAGGCGCTTTATATTGTGGGGTAAACACCCTACAATATTAGGGTGGCCTTTTGATAAAGTGAGCCAAGTGCTGGAAAAGTTCTGGAGGAATGTGCTGCCTCACAGTTTGGTCACAGAGAGAAAAATCTCTCTGTCAGTCTTTGTCTCAGCTTTGACATGCAGGTCAGACATACACATGAGATATTCTTGCTACTGTTTCCCGACAGCTGCTGCCTGTATGGTGTTTCACCCCGCAGTGTCGCCTTATCCATTTGAACACTTTTCTTTCCTTCCCACGTCTTCACCTTTCCCTCTTCTCTGCGTCTTCTCTAGTTTCAACTCCCCTCACCAAAATATCTTAATACTATATCAGGATGAAGATCCACGAGCGTCTCCATGAAAAATGTGATTTGAGTTGTGAGTTATGATTTACCTTTAAATAAAATAATATGATGTTTTTAAGTATTCATTAAACCTGGAATGGTATTTAGGAGTGGCTGTGGCTCAGGAGGTAGAGCGAGTTGTCTACTAATCAGAAGGTCAGTGGTTTGATCCCTGGCTCCCCTAGTCTGTATGCCAAAGTTTCCTTGGGCAAGATACTGAACCCCACGTTGCCCCTGATGTGTTCATGTGAGTGTGTGTGTTAATATTAGTAAGCACTTAAGTGTAGATAAAAGTGCTGTGTGACTGGGTGAATGTGGCATGTAGTATAAAGCGCTTTGCGTACTCAAACTGAGTAGAAAAGTGCTATATAAGTACCAGTCTATTTATCTTGGCATCTTTTTCCCCTCTCACAGTTTGTCCTCAGGATGATCTTGTGATACGTGGAGCGAGGCAGTGGTGGTTTTGCAGCCACAGTGACAGCATTGAGTACATCAAACTGTGCCGCTGTAGTTTTGATCGTGTATGCCAGCCGATTAGCCTTCTGGGGAGCTCTCGATTGTGTGATGTGTGATTTGTCTTTTTTTCTTTCAAGTCTTAGTTACAGCAGAAAGCTGCCAACATGTGCAGCTGTGGCAATATTGATTAAGAAATATAAATTTATTTTCAGTCTGCATAGTTATAAAACCACTGTGTTTTCTCAAAAGATAAGCTGGAAGCCCCACCAGTGTTTTGTTATTGATCTTAATAGCTTTCTTTTTTTACAGGTATCAGTGTGTTTTAAATACATGATATGCAGTGTAAAGTTACCAAGAGATATTGGTTGATATTGATATTACTGGTTGTAAAATACTGCTACTAATATTACTAATAATAATGTTTCTTGATATTTCTTTTAACGTGCCATGAACCAGCATTAATGGTGTGTGGTTTCCATTGTTTTTAACTAAGAACAACAAAAACTGTATTTTTGGTGTATGTGGTGTGTCAACACTCAGATTTTTGTTCGTTTTTGTCACAGGACTCCCATGAATTTCCTAAAGATGTGGCCTAATCTTAACCATAAGCTACAGATGATTGACCTTAACTGTACTCTTAACCAAAAAGAAAAAAAAAAACAACCAAATCAAAAAGACTTCACTCTCAATTTTTCTTTGAGGGAGCCAGCTTTTAGTCTCCTAGTGAGAACCTGCATAAGTATATTTTCACACAACTAGAATGATAAGACACACACACATGGACTGGGTATTGTATCACTTCCTGTTCCTGTTGCATCGCACATTGGTGCTTGTTGTGTAGCCTAACTTGTGTAGCTTGATTAACTAACTACGAACTTTCACATATTGACTTATTTTCATAGTGTAACCTACACGTGCTTTATTAATATCACACTTCTGGTGAATCACCTGCAAATTATATTCATATCATTCACTCATTGTGTCTTTAGGGATCCGCTAGCTTAGCGTAGCTTTTAGCTTAGCTCGTAGCCGAATCACTGTCTGCATGGCTTCTCCTGTCTCACCTCTTTCCTGCTCTGTGTGTCTAATGTTTAGTTATTCCTCGGCCTCCTTTACTGATAATGATACTTGTAATAAATGTAGCCAGTTTGTAGCTTTGGAGGCCAGGCTCAATGAATTGGAGACTCGACTCCGCACCATTGAAAATCCTGTTGCTAGCCAGGCCCCTGTAGTCGGTGCGGGCGAAG
>VUQI01014044.1:2213-15208 GCA_015106735.1 Paratilapia polleni
AGGGGCCCCTCTAAAAAAAAAAAAAAAAAAAAAAAAAGTTCTTTTATCCTCTAAAGTAGCACTACGTAGATGCTGAAATATCAGGACCGCATCTTTATTGACATCTGCACCATTAACATGACAGGAATGAGAAGTGAAAAAAAGGATGTGTTGAGATTGTAAGCAAGATTGTGGGATGGCATTACTTTCTTATTATTGAGCAAGTATCTCCATGCCATCAGCTGGAAGCAACACCAGGCTGCAGGACACAAAAAATTAACTCAATCAGTATTATGCATTAATCTGCCATCAGATATAATTACTCGTTAATTTAAGGTGCCAGAAAGTTGTTCGGGATCATTCTTGCCCACTTTAACCCCTGTAACAAAGCCCCTGAAATTTGGTCCTCTGGGGACCATGAATGGATCGTGAATGTTGAATTTGTTGGGACATCCACTCCTGGGAAGATTGTGGCATTGTGTTTACACACACCTGAATCTTCCAGACAAGCAAAATGCTAAAACTTCTGTTTTTATAGAGGTGGTCACACTTGCTAATGATCAGTTTATCACGTGCATTTGATTAACACCACCTGGCTGATAATTACCTTCTCAATTCCCATAGAAGCAGTAAGAGTCCTGTGAAAACTTTCTTTTTTACATGACCGTAGACACATAAAGAGCAGTAATATGACACTACAGTCCCCTTTTATGTGTATATATATCATTACACTCGCTGCAGGTCTAAACTGATGACTGTATGTATGTATGTATGTATGCATGCATATTTTTCCTCTCTATTCCCTGATCACACACACTAACCTTAACACACATAAACTATAATTTCTACACTTTTAAGCACACACGCCCTTGCAGAGTGCGTCATATCCTCAGTGACAACATTGTTTTCCGGAAGCTTTAGTCCTGAAGGAATGCTTAGTTTGGCAACTCCTTGCCACCCTAAAACTAACATGTCAAAGAAGCCTGGTCTGTTTCTGATTCAGTACACTTTTAAAGACAGAACTAGATAAAGCTGGTAGATGTTAAAATGTTAAAAATAATTGTTTCCAATAACAGTCCTTTCTGTCTCTCTCCTCTCTGTTTCCTTTGTCAGGAAAACAACTTTGGAAAAACCCCACAGATGACCACTGAGGATTTGCTTTCTTACTGAAAAGGGTTTTTTTGTGTATGCATCAGCCACATTTATATAGGAGCTTATTTGGCTGAATATTCAGTCACTGTCAGATACTGGGAGAGAGACAGGAAGAGGACAACATGGACTCAATGAGAGAGTCAGAGCAAACAGATGAGTCACTTATGAGTGACAGATGATGCAACTGTGTCTGGAACAGTTTCTTCTAGCAGACCATGGAGCTAATTGGACCAAGAGAAAGGGAGAAAGGGTTTTATTTTGGTTTTTTTTTTCACAAGCGTCTGCCTTTTATTTTTTATTTTGCCAATGACAAAACAGTCTCAGGCAGTTGAGAAGCAATGACCTAATTCAAATTAAATGACCTCGCACTGATAAGTAGCCCGCCTCCTCACGGGGTGATGGAATATAGTCACAAATCAAATATCGTTAAGGCCAGAGTGTGTGAGGTTACATGATACTTATGTGGGTTTAACCAGGGGGAGTGAGTTTTGATGCTACATGCAGTGATGTTACGGCGTGGACTTCTGTTGTGGGTGTCCCGTGTGGGGGGGCTTCTGGTGCTCCTCTGTTGCTCCCTTTCACTCCTCTATGTAATGAGGTGCAGCCCACCACACTCTAATGACCCTTCACTGAGTCATGTGTTACCCCATGCTGGATCTAATCACCTCAGCCTCGGAGATACAAGGCTGGAAACTGGAGTGGGGGCTGGTGGGGCAGGAGGAGCCGGAGTTGGGCCTCCCCACAGTGGTGGCCCACCGAGCATCCACTCTTACCAGGTGCTCCTCCAAGAGCGTGAGGAGCAACACCGCCTCCACATCTCCTCCTTGAAGAAACAGATAGCTCAGTTGAAAGAGGGATTGCAGGAGCGCAGCCAACAGTTGAAAGGAGTACAGGAAAGCCTGAAAAGAGCCACTGGAGGCCCAGCAGAAGGGCAGGAGGGGGGCGCTGGATCACAGGGAGGTGGTGCTGGGGAAGCTCAGGGAGCCAAGAGCCAGCAGGCAGACTTACAGGAGTTCCTGAGGGCCCAACTGTCAAAGGCTGAAGTGACTGCTGGCATTAGGTTGCCCAATGAATATGCTGTAGTGCCTTTCGAGAGCTTCACCCTGCAAAGGGTGTACCAGCTGGAGATGGGGCTGACACGGCATCCTGAGGAGAAGCCTGTGAGAAAGGACAAGCGGGAGGAGCTAGGGGAGGTGCTGGAGATGGCTCTGCACAGCCTCAACTCACCTTCATCTGAGCAGGACCCCAGGAGTGCAGTGGAAAAGTCTCAAACTAGCAAAGTCTACGCACCATCTGACTTCATAGAAGGTGAGAACACATGAAATATGTGTTTATATGTGACAAATTTGCAACTGTAAATACGTTTTGAAGTAAACATAATGCCTCCTGGATTTCTTTTTGACATGTTGTCATGATGTGTGTGAGCACACTAGACACTAGACTCTTCTCCTGATCTTAAACATGCTCTTATTGTTTAAACTTAACTATACAGGATAACTTATCCTGTATGATTAAACCCTTAGTGTTTAACCTTAGTGTTTTAACATCCACCAGGTCACCAGCAATTGGTCTGGGTTAGGAGTACTGTTAGGATTTAGGTTGTTTTTTTTTTTTTGACCATTTACTAAATAGGCATATTCAGAAATGAGAACTCATAGATAAAGTCCCATAAATAGATTTTCATATTGCAGTTTTTCCAACAGGTGCAAACAGGTGAAAATTCTAAAAAAAAAAAAAGAGAGAGATTATCGTCAACTGAGCCCAAACCCTACCCCTAACCCTAGATGGGTGGTGAACTGGTGGTTAGGTATTGTGGCCTCAAAGTCCTGCCCGACCACCTGCCTGTAGACATAATCACAGAAATTATAATTGTTATTATTATTATATTTATATGAATAAAAGATTAAGCTTCTCAAGATGCCTCACAAGAGTTTGCTGATTTTCTGCAAACACTTGCAAACTACTTGCCAAGTGGCAGTGAAACTGTGAAATGTGCGATGCAAACTGGAGACTGTTTACCTTCGAAATAAAAGTTGTGCCTTTTAATGTTTGAAAAGCATGCACATTTATGTTAGACTGCAATAAATCTATATGCAAAAAGCCTTGTTGGCAAAAGGCTCTCTTTCTGCCCTCTTGCTTTGAGCTGACTAAGACCTCAGTCACACAGGCCTAGAGACTGGTCAACAACCATCTGGCAACCACCGGTCGCGAAAAATGTGTATTCCCCAAGCAGTTGGTGATTGGTTCCTGGAGGTTACTGGCAATCCCTGTGAAATCAATTGCTAAAGCCCCATTCATGCAGGCCTAGAGACCGATCAGTGACCCCCGACAACCACAATTTGCTAGGGAAAAGTGTGCATTTCGCGAGTGGTTGCAGGAGGTTGCTGGCAGTCGCTAGCATGAAAGAGGTATACAGTGTGGCACCAAAAACTTCCTTGCGATTGCTTTGGTTACTAGCAGACTACTGTTGCCCTTAGTTTGCATGGAAGACGCTGATTTTCTCCAAACACTTGCAAACTACTTGCCAAGCAGTAGTGAAACTATGAAATGTGCGATGCAAACCGGAGAACGTTTGCCTTCAAAGTAAAAGTTGTGCCGTTTGAAATGTGTTGGTTGCAGGACTGAAGCACAACTCCTACTTTGAGGGCGAACATCCTCCGATTCCGATTGGCGTCTCACTTTTCCAAGTTTCACTGCAGCTCAGGGGAATAAGTGGCGAATGTTTGCAGACAAGTAGGTGTCTTCCATGCAAACTATGGGCAACCACAGCAACCTGCTTGCGACCAAAGCAATCACAAGGAGCTTTTTGGTGCAGCACCCTCTTTGTGACTGATTTCACCTGGCAACAGCCAGCAACCTCCAGCAACCAATCGCCAACCAGTTGGGGAATACACATTTTTCCCTAGCGACTGGAGGTTGCTATGGGGTCGCTGGCCAGTATCTAAGCCCATGGGATTGAGGCCTAAGCTAAAATGAGCATGCCACAGCCTGGCATGGAGTGACTCTGGGGGTGCCCAAGTGCATTGCTGTAAAGGGAAGATAACATGGGTGTCCTCATGTTATCGTATTATGCAAGATAACATGAGGACATCAACACAATAATCATCCCACTTTATATTATCTTGTCATTTTGCACCATGACACCAAGACAAATTCCTCGTTTGTGTACAAACTTGGCAATAAAAATAATTCTGATTCTAATTCTGATTTTAATTGTTGGAAGCCAATATTATAATTGAATGGTTAAATTTCTCTGCTATTATTTGCTATTGTAATGTAATATAAACTAATATAAAATGGAAATCATTTAAGTACCTAAAAATGTACTTGGTTACATTCTACCATTGACTTCACACTCTGCCTCTGTATTGTAGATAACAATTTAACATTTTAAAGGAAAACATAATATAATTAAATGTATTTTTCCTTGAGACATAGTGGTAAATCTGAGCTCCACTAACTTTACCCCATTTGTATTACCGTCAGCAGCTTTTCTCCATCAGAATTTTTCTGCTATCTTGCATTACCTTTATCTTTTTTTGGACATGAATCCCTGGAAGGTCAGAAATATATGAGTGTGTTTGTGTACTACTACAGTCAGGATATCCTCCTAGTTTGTTCTCCTTCAGCTATGATCATAACCCCAGGAAATGAACACAGCTGCTGCTCAATCACAGTGGAGCATCTCTTCTAACGCGGTATTTTAGTGTGTGTGCCTGCTTTTTGAAGGTCACCATCTTCACTGTGTGAGTGGGTGGAGGTTTTAAAGAGAGTGATAGGGGGCACCTGGCTCCAGAGCAATGACCCATAGGTCACTATATGGAGCTTCCTGAGTCTGTATTAGCTTGTGTGTGGTCCTGTGCAATCTAGGTCTGTGTTTATGTGGCTGTGATTTTAATGGATGTGCATGCATTTGTGCATCTGTGTGTGTTTACATAAGTGGCCTCTACATTTTCTTAAGTAGACAGCAGGAGAATGCAGTTTATTTTAATGAAATGGTAACTCTCTCCTACACATATTTTGTCCTGAATTCTCCTTAATGGACTTGGACATCGATTTTTAAGCAAATCTTGAACAAACAGTGTTTAAACCAACCAGTCAGACAAGTGAAAGCTAGTCTAGATGGCCAGACTGACAAAAGCATCTTTGGAGAGTTTCAGGGCTGCATTAGCAATCTAGTGAGCTGAAACTATACACAAACACTTGAGGTATGCAAAATGAACTTGCCAGCAACTCAGTTGTGGCCACAGAACGAGACAGAGAAGTGCAGTTAGATTAAAAAAGACTAAGATGGGAAGTGGAGGCACTTAGTCTAAATTGTTGAACATATTTACTAAATGAAAGATTATCGTGTCCCTCTGGGAAATGAGGCTTTGCTTCATAGGAAGCTGGCCACTTTAACAGGAAGGCCTTAATTCAAGCTGCTATCTGGCTAAATCTTTGCCCACAGAAATCCCTCTGTTCTCTCCTCCTTTTTATCTTAGTAGTCTTCTGAGTCTCTTCCATCTGTCCATCAGCTTTGTGTCTGTCTCCTCTCTTTGAAGACCAAATGCCTTTTTCCAGCAATGTGGGGTCTTTTTTGCATCCCATTTCCAATTTTTTTTTTTTTCCACCAACCTCATGGGGTTAGTTTGTAAGCAATAATCTGTTAGTAATGTCCGAGTGATTGGAAAACAACCTCACTGTGGGGAAACAAGCTGACATAAGGCCTCCATCAAGATAACTGATGCAGATGACCTGAAGAGTCCATGAAGAATGTTTATGGTTTATGTGGCCTCATTTGCTCTCTATTTTTCCACATAAATCATGTCAGTCCAGTAACAAGAAGTGATGAGAGCTACACAAAGAAACAAGGATATTTGTGATAAAAATAGTATTCCTTGGCAAGTTTGTGATATTGTCCATGTTTAAAAAAAAAAAAAGATTTTAAAAACTAGAGGTGGAAAATATTTTCCTTGGCACTTAGAAACACAGAATTCTCATGGGGTTTCCAAAAAATTCACAGCCTGGAGAAACCAAGAAAAGCAAAGTCACCGCAAGAAAATGAAACACTGTGAACTCCAAGCCCAGAAACCAAAAACTGCCTTTGAATCTGAAATTTATTATATAGCATGCAGCAAGACCTATAATGATTTTTGCCACTGGTTAGTGGCCACTGGTTTGCCACTAATACCAGAATCACTGCTGCCTTTAGCCACTACCATGGTTCTCTGTTACTTAGACACTAAAAGAACCAAAACCATCACTTATCACTGTCATTACTGACAGCTGTTGAGCTGTAATATTGTCTTTTATAAAATGTGGGAGTGAGAAAATTCACAGAGTAGAGTACATACTGTGTGACAAGAAAATATCCCCCACTCCCTTAAATCACCAGCAGCCTGAACCACTGATACAAGACAGGATGGGGCCACACTTTTATGTTGTTTATGCCAAATTCTGACCCTACCATCTGAATGTCGCAGCAGAAATCAAGACTCATCAGACCAGGCAAAGTTTTTCCAATCTTCAATTGTCCAATTTTGGTGACCCTGTGCAAACTGTAGCCTCAGTTTCCTGTTCTTAGCTGACAGGAGTGCACACGGTGTGGTCTTCTGCTGCTGTAGCCCATCTGCTTCAAGGTTCCACGTTGTGCGTTCAGAGATGCTCTTGGTTGTAACGAGTGCTTATTCGAGTTACTGTTTCCTTCCTATCAGTTTGAAGCAGTCTGGCCATTCTCTGACCTCTGACCTCTGGCATCAACAAGGCATTTTCTGCCAGAGAACTGCTGCTCACTGGATATTTTCTCTTTTTCAGACCATTCTCTGTGAACCCTAGAGATGGCTGTGTGGGAAAATCCCAGTAGATCAGCAGTTTCTGAATTACTCAGACCAGCCAGTCTGGCACCAGCAACCATGCCACGTTCAAAGTCACTTAAATCACCTTTCTTCCTCATTCTGATGCTCAGAAGTTTGAACTTCAGCAGGTCGTCTTAACTGTGTCTACACGCCTAAATGCACTGAGTGGCTGCCATGTGATTGGCTGTTTAGATATTTGCGTTAACAAGCAGTTGAACAGGTTGATGAAGTGGCCAGTGGGTGTAAAAATGTACCCACTAAAAAATAGGTAGTGATACACCCCTGTTTACCTGTTGGCTGAAAGATAAACTACTACATTTCCTAAACAGTTTCTTTTAGCAGGGTTATATATTATATACTGTTTTACAGGAAGAAACAAACATGGTTACTGTATTTAACATATGTGCTCATGATTTCATGTTCCACATCTCACCCATCAGGTATCACTCGTACAGAGAAAGACAAAGGTACGCTGTACGAGCTGACCTTCAGAGGGGAGTCAAGTAACGAATTCAGACGCCTGGTCCTCTTCCGGCCCTTTGGACCACTCCTGAAGGTGAAAAGCGAGAGGGTGGACACAGCTAATGTACCCATCAACATCATCGTCCCCCTGTCCAGACGCACTGACAAGTTCAAACAGTTCATGCACAACTTTAGGTGAGTCAAAGTTTTAAAATGCAAAGTCTGACAAACAACGTGACAAACAGATGCATCACTATGAATTATTCATGATGATTCTCTCTATCACATGTTACTAATTCAGAAAAATGTGATACTCAGTGTTATTCAAACCCAGTTTCAAATTTTAATTAAGGATCAAGCAGGCAGGGACAGGGGCTGAGGAGATTAGAGGGAAGAAAATTAACATCAGAGAGATTTTATTTTTAAATTTTTTTTTTTGGAAAGGAACATGTAATTAACATTTTGAAACTGCATGTATTGTCTTATCAGTTAATTTATTTTGGTGCTGGTAGGCATACTCAGAATGTAAACACATCTGAGAGACTTAAATGACTCAGACCAGAACATGAATAAAGATATTCTTGCAGATCACAGCCATTTTTGTCACCTCATTACCATAGGGAATCTACTTTCATACATATTTTCAATGCATATAACTAACATCTCAAATATGCTACATTATACACTGTAGATTTAACCACAAGTAGATCCTAGTGGGTGTGTGTATGAGATAAAATCATGACAGATTTTTATAAAGAAGTAGTAGAAGGGTTGGGGTTAATTGAGTTTTCTGAACTGAAAATAAAATGAGTAATTTCTGTCATTTTTGTTATAATTCACACTTATAGCTGTCAAAACTAATCACCTAAGAGCAAAACACGCTTAGTTCAGCCTTGCAGTCCATCACCATCAGCTGAGGAAATGTCTGCCTTAATGTCTGTGATTTATTGTGCTGCTGCTGCTGCTTATCACAGCTCTTTTTACATGGTAAATCCTGCTTTAGTAGCAGTGTTGCAGCCCATTAAAATGCCCCCCTGGCAGGCCAGCAGTAGTTGATATACAGCATGGCAAGAAGTGTACTTACTTGAAAGACTTGGCGAGTCGCTGAGCAAACACTGCACCCTCATCTATAATAAAAGTGCACAGAGAGAACCGCTGTGTGTCACTGTGTGTGTGTGAGTGAATGTTTAGGGATGATAACACTGAGCAAATGCATGTTTATTATAAGTTCTTTTGTCCTCAGTTAGACTTGAAAATAACACATTTTGATGCAAAAGAAAAGAATATAGAGATAAAAATGTGAAATGACACACACTAGCCATGTTTGCACACAGGCACTGCAGATTTTCAAGTGAATTTCTTGCTTTTATGATCAAATAATTAACAGATTTTTTTCTGCTCTGTGGCCCCAGCACAAAGTTAAAGACTGTCTCATCAGATCCCAGCAAAAAAATCAATTTACGCCAATTTGCTTCTGCAGACATTTAAAGAGAGCCTCTTATACATGTGACTGCTCAGTATCCCCTGCAGGTTTTTTTTTTTATTTTTATTTTTTTGGCCTCATGTCGCTGTGTGTATGATTTCCTCCAATCTTCCTCTGGCGAAAATGTTGACAAACTGTGTGCACATCTGTGCATATGCACGTGTACCTCGTGGGAGAGGTGAATTATCCGCAGCATGTGTGTGTGTGTGAGAGACACATCTCCATCAAATAGCCTTCAGGCATCTCCACCTGGTGTCTCTTTTACTCCCCACCTGGCATCTGTTTTACTCGCATAAGAGCTCCCTCTGTGTGTTAACACTGTGTCAGAATGGGGAAAGCCTAGAATACAGATGAAAATTCAGATTATTTTTTGCCTTTTTAGAATTAATTATCTGAAAATAGTAAATATTTGCTCCAAAATCAGGCTCCTAGATCCAACCATTTTATGCATGTTGGGACTGCTGGCCAAAACCCCAAGAAATTAAACATTAAAAAGCTGAAATCAGAAACTACTTGGCTTTTTTTTTTTTGATGAATGACATAAGCAATTGTTCAATTAATTATTAGAGTTGCAGAAAGAGTTTTAGGACGACACAAATAAATCCTCCAAACCAAAGCTATATTTTTAGCACCTCACATGTGTTCTTCCTTCCTGCACACCCCCTTCTCCTCACATTAGAACACGCTTTCATCCATAATGTCGCTTCCTTTGTGTGTTTGTGTTTATGTACAGGGAAGTCTGCGTGCGTCAGGATGGCCGGGTCCATCTGACAGTGGTGTATTTTGGGAAAGAGCAGATGAGCGAAGTCCGCAGCACTCTGGAGAACACATCCAGGTGGGTTGGAAGCGCAGCCAAGATCAGATCTATGAATTAAAGGCCTAACGCAGAATGTGAAATGCAATTTACATAATGAAAGCGGCCCCCGGTTGCGCACCCCCTTTTGGAAACAGACGCTGTAAAAATATTTCCGCTGTTTCAACTCCTACACTACAAACCTTCACAATTTTGAACCTGTCTTTTGCTCATGGCACACAAAACGCACACACCTCCTGGCTCGCCATTCTGCCACAGCCAGTCATCTGTCTGATAAATAATAGAGCGGTGTGCCACCCATGCTGGGGAGCTGAGAGCTACCAGCCAACACAGGTAAATTACAACAAGCCTGTGATCATGCTGCCCTCTCACATGGACACCCACATCTCTGGAGAGGATCGCTGTCAGCTGATCAGGAGTCAGATCAACTGTGCCACAGATTCCCTGAGGGGGTTGCTATGGTGACACTTGTCGATTCCCCAGCCTCGAAGGTTTTTGTTGTGGCCTTGAATCAGTCGGACTATCTCCTGTATCACACAGCGTCTCTTTGTCTCGCTGTGTTGAGAGGAAACTGTGCAGATAAAAAAAAAAAAGGCGGCATTGCATGGTCTTAAAGTGAAGTGTCACATTAAGTGTAAAGAAGGCAAATTTAGAACCTGTGAATGTGTAAAGACAAACACAAAAAACATACAACTAACCAGAAACCTTATTGATTTTAGTGTGGGAGCAGTCTTAAAGGAGTGACAGTGAAGGTTTTTACAGGAAAAAAAAAACAAACAAAAAAAGAAAAAAAAGAGTTGGAGCTGAAGGTACAATCTGTGAAAGAACGGCATTGAATAAAGTAGACTGTCCAGTAGTTTTTCCTGTTGAACTCCAGTCTCTTTTTTCAGTCTTTTTGTACTCTTTTCTCTTTTCTGCATTCCTAAACTATGTAGAAACATATCTGGGTGTGAATCACTGGCTGTAATCAAGCCTCCACTCTTCTTTCCTTTTATCTAATGTTCAGGCTGTGGTTGAAATCGAATAGGAATTATCACTGCTTCTTCTATTATCTGGGATCTGAGGCAGACAGAATATGCACAGATACAGTCACAACCAGCTTTTTAGCTTGCAAGGTGACGTGCATGCACATATGTATTTGTAGCTGCAAGTAAGGACTTCTTTGTAAGAGTTACCCATTATCTTTTATAACTGAATTGCAGTCTATAAATGCCAAGAATAGTGACAGTATTGCATCCCAGCTGTGTCTTCACCCATTTTATGTCCATCAATGGACTAATGTTGGAAATTAGCTTTGGCTATATAATACATTGGACACTGCTTAGACTGTAAATATATACAGTTAAACAATTAGATTAATTTAAGTTAACTAGTAAATGCCCATGCCACAGTATTGTTTGGTCTGTTCGTCCTGTTGGCAGGCTAATCATGCTGAGAAAAGTAAAAAGTAGGGGTAGTAGATGTGGTTTATATAAATAAATAAATAAATAAATATAGGAGTAATTGTATTTATATATACAGCAAAATTTGCATCTATGTATGGTTAAGGGACCAACTGTCAACTGTCCATTGTCTAAAAAACAAAATTAGGGTACTGCTACACTCTTCAGCCAGACATTGTCCATCCCCATTAAATTTATAATGAAAAATTGGTATGCAAGATTTTGTTTAATGGAATATAAAGCCATATAACAAAACAGGATTTCACAACATAACTTTTATTATAGTTACATGTGTTATGGTTTACCTATAGATGTCAATAACGTGCATCTGACAAAAATGCATAAAATGACATGCAGGCTGGACAAATTCATGTAGCTTGAAATCCCATTGCCTTAAGTACATTTATTGTTATTTATCCAACATTAAACTTTGGTTATAGCCCCTAAATTTAGTAAGCTTGACTTAGTAAAGTCAAGTCCATAGTTTAGTAAGCTTGAGCTTCATAATGTGTCAAATGATGTAATGTAATATTGATGCTGCAAACATCACAACTGGAGATATCAAAAAATGGGTATATTCAGCATTTGCTAAATTAGACGTTATTGTCAGTCCATCCATTTTCTTCTGCTTATCCAATTCAGGGTTGCGGTGGGGCTGGAGCCTATTGCAGCCATCACAGGGCAAGAGGCGGGGTACGCCCTGGAAAGGTTGCCAGTCTGTCGCAGGGGTATCACATAGAGACAGATAACTATTCACACCTATGGCCAATTTAGAGTCGCCAATTAACTTAAAAAGCAGTAGGGCCCAGAAAGAACACGCACAGGCATGGGGAGAAAGGCTCCAGCCAGCCAGTGGGTTCAAACCTAGGACTTTCTTGCTGTGAAGCAACAGTGCTAATCACTGCACCACTTTATTGTGAAATTAGTCAAGCCAAGCCAACTTTATTTATAAAGCACTTTAAAAGCAGCAACCACTGACCAAAGTGCTAAAAACAAGAATAAAGATACATTAGAATAAAATAAAATAAATTTTAAATAAATAAAAGTACAAGACCAATAAAAGCAAGAATAAAAGTACAGGCACAAATAAAAACATAAATAAAAAATAAAAACAATAAAATCAAAATAAAATCAACATCTCACACTAGGTCGAAAGCCAAGCAGAAGAGGTGGGTCTTAAGAATGGATTTAAAATTGGCCAGTGAGGAGGCCTGTCTAATGTGTAATGGCAACGAATTCCACAATTTGGGTGCCGCAGCAGCAAAAGCCCTATCCCCCCTGAGCCTCCACTGTGTCCTCAGCATATCCAGGAGCAGTTGGTCAACTGATTTGAGCGACCGGGAAGGGGAGCGCAAGTGCAGCAGCTCAGAGAGGTAGGGCGGCAAGACCATTTAAGGACTTAAAAACGAATAAAAGAATTTTAAAATGAACTCTAAAATGGACAGGCAGCCAGTGCAGTGAGGATAAAACAGGAGTAATGTGCTCTCTCTTCCGTGTTCCAGTTAAAAGGCATGCGGCAGCATTTTGCACCAGCTGAAGACGAGACAGGGAGGACTGGCTAACACAACATAACATACAAAGAATTACAGTAATCCAACCAAGTTGTGATAAAGGCACGGATCACTGTTTTCAAGTGATCTTTCGACTGAATATTTTTTATCTTTGCCAACTGTCTCAGCTGAAAGAAGCTGGATTTCACCACTGGACTGATCTGACCGTCCAATCTAAAATCACTGTCCATCCTAAAACCCAGGTTTGTGACAGTAGGCTTTCTATACTGTCCCAGAGGGCCCATGTCCACAGGAGAAGACCCACCGGTGACACCA